>NW_004624812.1:3597751-3616174 GCF_000247695.1 Heterocephalus glaber
CCCCGCCTCCGGCGCGGCGGAGTCGACCCCCGGGGACGCGGGTCCGCAGGCTCCAGAGCCCCTCACCCGACTCCTTCGGGCCGCCCCCGCCCAGCTGGCCGGTGCGCGCCCCCGCCGGAGCCCACCGCCCGCCCTGCCTCCACCTCCCGCGCTCCGCCTCCTCCTGCACCCGCGACGACCGCAGCGGGGAGAAGGGGCGCGCCGCCGCCGCCGCCGCCGCGGGCACGAGCACGCGCCAGGAGGACGGGCGGAGCGCGCGCGCGGCCGCAGGGCGGGGGCGCGCCCAGGCCTCGCCTGCTGTTGTCCCGGGAGCACACGTGCGCTGCGGGGGGCGGCTCCAGGGGTGCGGGGCGAGCTGGGAGCGTGAAGGGAGGTGGAGACGCTGCCTCGGGGGTCGGGACGCAGTCCTTTCCGTCAGTCCCTGCATTGTGCTGTGGCGCAAAAATGAAAAACCTGCTGCCGCAGTAGCAACCCCAGGAAGAGGCATCCTTTGGAGACTATGACAGTGGTGCTCTCCTCTCCCAGCTGACCCCAAATCACTGTCACCGCAGGAGGCGGGGAGAGGGCGTTGCCGCAAGCCAGGGAGATCCTCTCCTCTCCCTCCTCCCCTGTGCATCTGGGTACACAATCTACTCGCGCCCCTTATTATTGGGGGAGGGAGGGCTAAAAGTTCCTTCAGTTGGCCTCTTCATTCAGAGTTATGGGCCAGAAAATTGAGAAGTGGGATAGCCAGGGAGACTAAGGAAAAGAATGGTTGAGCGACCGAGTAGGAAACCCTAAGGTGCATGCCCAAGGTGAGTAGGGATTGGGGACGAAAATGGTGGAGCTCACAGGGAAGCCCCTGCCTCTGAATGGCATTGCCCTTGCTTCTTTCCTTGCCCCTTTGTTCAGCCTCCAAAGGCTTCACAGCACTTCAGCCTGCAGCGACCATCAGTGTGGCAGAATGCAGGGAAGCTCCTTGACATTCCACCGTCTTTCTTTTTTTCCTATATATAGTATATGTAGCTTTCAGTCCTGATGCATTCCATATCTACATGTTGGGGCAAGAGGGGAGAGTTAACCTACATAATTTTTTCTCTCAATGCAAAATAAAGCATCACCTAATGTCACTGCAGTGACTTGAGTCCACTCAGCATTTAGTCATTTCAGTGGGAGTCCTTGAATATAAAATGTGGCCTTGACTACCATTAGCAGAACTTCAGGGACATACATTAACCAGGATTTCACTACATCCTAGAGAGAAATTAGGGAATGAACATGTACAATAGTCCCATTCTCCTTCCAGCTTTGGTATAACTTAAATTTCTTCACAGACCCAGCATTCTAGATGTTTTCTAGCATAGAACTAGGGAAGTGATGGAATGAGATTTGCAGAGGCACAAACTGTGGTGGGAAAAATACAAAGAGGCAAACTTTCAGTGTAAATGCATCTCAGCTCCCTGCTGGAAATAGCCAGATGCACTTGGGACACATAAGGGTCCATGAAACTCCCCAAAGAAACCACTGATGAGACTTTCATATTAAGTAGTTTAAAAAGTATTCCTTTACAGACTGCAGTGGTTCCATGGGGTTCATCTTTGGGCCATAGAGAGTCATCTCTATCAGAAAGGGGCAAGTATGGATTCAGTAGCTTGTGTTTTCAGGGTTTGGTGAGCATTAAATGCAAATACCCTGAGATACTGAAAGGAAGTCAGTGTGGAAGAGAAAACCACATTAACACAAGAAGCAAATTTTGCTCAAGGCCCCTGTCTCTTGGCTACTTTCATCTAAAAGCTTTATATTCTGCCTATTTTTCAGGAAGCCTTCACATCCTAGAGTTTTGCCATAAAATCCTGAAATGCAGCTGTACCTACTGAACATTAAATGGCTTATGTTGAGGTGGTAGATGTAACATCTAAAGGAGCCATGGTTTATATAGGTTTTAGCTTTCCATCACTGTGACAAAACACATGCAAAAGAAGAAAGACTTAGAAAAGGAAAAAGACTTATTTGGCTCACAGTCTGAGAGATTTCAGTCCATGGTCAGGTGGTTCATTGTCTCTGAGCCTGTGGTGAGGCAGAGCATCATGGTAGGGAATGTGTGGAGAAACAAAACTGCCCATCTCATGGTGGCTGGGAAATGAAAGAGGAAGAAAGAGATGGGCTAGGGGAGGGGAATCCTAATAGCCCTCTCAAGTGCACAGGTACAGAGACCTAACTTCTGTCATGCCCCACTTCCCAAAGGATCCACTTTCTCCCACTACTACTGCACTACAGACTGGCCCGAGCTTTCAGCATATGAGCCTTTGGAGGTCATGTAAGATCCAAACCATAAAAATGTACACATTGGATAGCACAGATATTTCACTTTAGATCAGTGGCAGCAAATCTTTTAGAGCTTTCCGTGACACAAGCAGCCTGCTGCAGCAGCTTGCCATAGGTTCGCCAGCACTGCTTTAGATCCTCAGAATGTTTCGGTATCTGCCTCTATTTGTATTTTATCTAATTCAGAGAAAGAACAAGTGACTTCCACGTGTTTTCCAAATGCCAGAGGTGTTTCACTGAGAATTTTTCTAAACTAGCACTCCCTGGCCTCAGATAGAACTACCCATTGTCCCATCAATCAGTAGTTATTACTGCTAAACCGGAATGCAAACTGAACGTTGTGATTGCTAGGCAACTCTGCAGCTACCTGAGGGCAGGGTATCAGATGCTTGTGATCAGTTACCTCTATCCTAATAACATCTTCAGTAACTAAATACATAAATCACAAAATTTGCAACATTCTCTTTTAAAAAGTCTGTACAACTCTAAAATAAGTGACATAACTGAATTTGCTGCCTATTTATGGTTTGATTCGATATTTACAAGGTAAGAGGGAGAAAGCGGTGAAGGCAAACTGCTTCTCTCAGAAGCTGTTGGAGGCCCCAGGCTGGCCTGCATTCTCAGCCTTGGCACTGTCATCTTCCAGGAGGTGGGATCTGGGCTCACTCCCCACATCTCAGATCTGTTGCACTGCAGTCTCCTCTAGGCTGAAGCAGAGTCATGGTGCAGACAAGGAAAACCAGCCAGGAGGGCAGCCACACACAGGACTGCAGTACTCACCTAACCTTGAGTTTTAGAGTGAGCCTGGGAATTAAGCAAGCAAGAGAAAAGAAGCTTATTTGCATCCCAAAATGGAATGCTCAACAGCTGGCTTGAGAAAAGTGCTTTGCTGAGAGTGGGCCAGGTTTAATAGAGAATTTTCCCACAGTGACAACTGACATTTTCTTGCTTATTTATTTTTTCCTGGCCAAGGAACCAGCTCCATATTGCATCCCCATGAAACAAGACAACAAAAGAGGTTTTTGAAAAAGATGTGTCTATCTGTAGCATTCTCCTAGCTAATATTGAGGCCCATAAAGTAGCTTTGTAAACCTTGAACATTTTACAACAATATCAACAGAAACTACAAGTGGGCAATATTTTAAGGAGCATTTAACAAATCCAGGGTGCATGCCTTGAAATGATGAAACTTTCCATCTTCTCTCCCTATCACATTTACTTTGTTAGCCTTTATCACTATAATTTAGAACTTTAGGTTATTCTCCCATGAAAAATTTTTTTTCCATCTTTAAACCTTAATGCCAGCTGTACCTAATTCTATCCTTTTAAATCGCTGAGCTTGTAGCTCCTTTGTTGGCTTCTTTACTGGTCCTTTTCCTCTCCCAGAATTCTAAACGGTGATAGTCCCTGGGCTCTGACCTTGGGACCTTCATGATTCGTTGGTTGTTTTGTTTTGTTCTGTTCTGTTTTGCTTCATTGGTGCTACGGTTGAATCCAGGGCCTTTATACTGAGCTACATCCTCAGCCCTTTTTCATTTTTTTAATTTCAAGATTGGCTATGATATATATCTTTAACCCTGACACTCCTCAGACTCCAGGGTTGCATAAACAAGCTGTTTCCCTTACATTTACACTTGGATATCTCAAACTGAATGTGCCTGAAATAGAACTCTTGATTGCCCGTATTCAAAACAAAATCAAACATTGCTCCCTCCAAGTCTTCCCCATGTTGTAACTAAAATGTCTTTCAACCACCACATTCATGTTAAAAGTAAAGCCTTCCAGCTCTAACCTTAAAACTGAGCCCAGCTGGGCGTGGTGGCACATGCCTGTGATCCCAGCACTCTGGGAGGCTGAGGCAGGAGAATCACCAGTTCATGCCCAGCCTGGGCAGTTTAGCAATTTAGTGAGGCCCTGTCTAAAAAAAAAAAAAAAAGCTAGGGATGTAGCTCAGTGCAAAGGCTCTAGTTCAATCCCCAGGGTCAGAAAAAATAAAAACCTGAGCCAATCTCTTTCCGCCCTCTTAGCTAAGAACACTCACATTGATCTCCCTCCTATGACTGCAACAGCCTCTGAACTGGTCTCCCTGCTTCCATTCTTTCCTCCATAGTCTATTCTCAACAAAGTTAGCAAATAATTTCTTTCAGAACATTAGTACAACAATGTCTTTCTCCTTGCTCAAAACTCTTCAGGGCTCCGTTCTAACCACATTGCAGTAAAATCTAAAGTCCTCTCAAAACCCTGCCTTTCTGGTCCCATAAACTCTGCTGAACTCTCCATTCTCTGCTGCTTGCTGTTCACTCTCCCCCAACCATTCCTGCCTCCCACTGCCCTTCAAATCCGAAAGGGCCATATCACCTTCTTGGTTTCTCAATTAACCTCCTGACTGCTATCTAAAATAATTCTAGCTTCTCTGTCCCCTTACTCTGCTCCCCTCCCCATAGCACTAGTCACTATGTTATTGTGTTATATGATTAACATTCATTATTTGTTTCTTTTACTAAAATGTAAGGTCAACAAGGACAGGCCTTCCTTTGTTTATTTACCATTGCATCCATATTACTGAATGAATAGATAAATGGTGCTACCAGAGCAAAAATATATTTGTTCACTTCTTATCTGCTGTTGTATATTAGCCTTTATCATTTTATGTCTATCCTGATACTCATTTCAAGTGAGAGTAGCTACAAATTATGAAATTATGTAATTTGTGACTTATTACAAATCAAATCATAACAAACTATCCTGGAGATCCAAGAAAATGTCATGATTTAGCAGAGAAAGGTATACATTAAATGAGTGGTTTAATGCATATAAGAGAAAGTCAAAAGTCTAACCTTGCAATTAGGTTTTGATTTGTAGAAATAAAGGCACAGGGCTAGGGATTTAGCTCAGTTGTTCCACCACCTGCCTCTCAAGCGAAAGGTCCCGAATTCAATCTCTGGTACCAAAAAAAAAAAAAGAAAGAAAGAAAGGCACAGAAAAATCAAAGTCAAATTATGTATACAGAGTCCCTTTTCATTCCCAAATAAAATAATCACCATTTTGAATAGGAATATGGTAAATTCTAGGAGATACAAGTTTTTCCTGTCATTTTATGCCCCCCCCACTTTGTGTAAGTCAGTTAATATCTGTTTCCATCTGTAAAATGGGCCAGCTCACTTGCTTCTTAATGGAATGACTTGATTATTATAAAGAATACTGTGGAGAAAAGAAAATCTGGAAGTTAACAGTGAGTACTATGGTTCCTTAATTTTTGTCTAATATTTTGAAAATGTGAAGAAATATATTTTTTAAAAACAACTATATAAAGACTTATGAAAATCAGCATTTTCAAATCACTCAGCATTTCTCAAATGATCAGAAAAAATTTCTCAGAGAGCAAAAGGTTTGGATATGATTTCAGTGTGTACATATTGGAAGGTTGGTGCTCAAGTGGCTATGCTAAGATGTGAGGGACTTTTTTTGGTATTGGGGATTAAACCCAGAGCCTTTTCACTGAACTACATCCTCAGCCTTTTTTTTCTCACTATGTTACTTACTTAGGCTGTTCTCAAACTTGTAGGATCAAGTGATCCTCCCTCCTTAACCCCCCTAGTACCTGGCACTACATCTAGCCAGCTGGCAGGACATTGAAAAGGTAAGGCTTAATGGGAATTGGTTCTGTCATTTTGGAGCTACCCCTGGAAGAGTTTAAGGTAATTCTTATGGGACTCTGACTTAGTTCTGTCAAATGCAAGTTATTACAAGAAAGTGAGCCTGGACCCTCCCCAGAGTCTGGCTTCTGGTCAACCAACTGATCCCTCCCATTCACACCCACTCCCATCATGAAGCCATCTGCCAGGATGTGATGCAGCAGGGCCCTTGCCAGGGCCAGTACATATTGTTTGGACTTCCAGCTTCCAAAACTGTAAGCTAAATAAATCTCTTTTCTTTACAAATTACCCAACCTCAGATCTTTCATTAGAACAGTAGAAAACAGACTAATACACAAAGCAACTTGAACAGCTACCTAAGCACATCATTAACGTATGAGGCCCTACACTCTGCAGCATCAGAAAGACACATCCCATTTTATAGTCAGATGTGAACTTGAACAAGGAAACAACAGAAAGAATAGAGTTGAAAGGTAAACATTTGCGTTAAGTATTGTTTCCTAACAAGCAAAATTATGTGAAGATGAATAAAAACATTAGTGAACAAAAAAGTAACTATCGCATTAATGTGTGGCAGATGCCAAAAGGCCAGCAAAACATCAGAAAGAGGAATGAGATTCAGGTTGCTCTGGAAGCTGTATGTTCCCAGCAGGCATGCTACTTTCTTTAGAGTGTATACTTCTCAGAAATGTCTTGAAGGAAGCAAATCTCCCATTGGTGGCTGTGACAGTCCTGAGATGTTGCTACTCCCCATGAGAAAACAAGCTCACATTCACACATGCATTTATTGTAAACACACTGAGTGCTTCACTCCTCCCTCCCAACTTGCCTGAATCAGCACTCTACTCAGACACGTGGTGAGGCTCCCAACCCCAAAGCCTTTTAATAGATCTAAAGAACTGAAACAGCATAGAGGAAAATCATGGGAAAGTGACTTGGGAAGGCAGAGATCAAAGAGAGGTCACTTAACTCCGGGACTGCTGCTTTCCCAGGATGCTCCCTGCAATTCCCCTCCCATGATTCTGTCTTTTATGCCTTCCAGTTTCCAGAACTAAATGCAGCTCAGAAGGTCTAAAACATCTGTGTTTTCTGCTATATTCAAAATACATATTGGCTGAGAATTTACCTATATTTCTGAAACCAAATGTAGATAGGAGGTTTCCCAGGCAACTTCAGAAGAACTATAGTAGATAATCTTATATGACATTTTATTTTATTTTTTAAAACTCACATGTACTTGGCTCAGGAAGTTATTTTGTGTTTAACTTTAAGTATGGATGGTCCCCGGGTATACTGGGGGATAAGGGTCATAATATCAAACAAAACAATAAACCTGCTCTATCAAAATATATTTCCTGTTTCCTACTCAATTTTTCCTTTTATGTATTTCATGCAGAAAACAAAGAATATTATTCCTCAGAGTGACATAAAAGGCCAGTCTCAAGCAGAATTGATGACAGACTCAAATTTACTAGTTCACTCATTTTTTCCTTAGGTCATGGACTAATTTTAGAAAATATTCCTCTGTAGTCCTTGGTGGATTAAAAAAAAGAAAAGTAATAACAGTCACCTTACTCCTGACAACAGAATACTTTGTAAGAGAGTACTATAAAGTGACCCAGTTAAGCAGGTAATAAAATCATAATTTAGTTAATTCAGAATGCACATTTGTGTACCTTCAACAGAAGACTTAATGCTTTATCCATTGTGAGCCACTGTCAGCATTGAGCATTATGTTTTGTTTTGGTGTTTTAGTTTGAACCCAGAGCTCTGCGCATGTTAGGCAAGCACTTTACCTCTGGGCTACACCTCCAATACAACTTTGAGAGAACTAAGCACAAAGAGATGAAAAAGCTGACTAAAATTCAGTCTACATTTCAAGATAATAAAAGATAGCTTTTTTTTTTTTTTACAAATGTATGTGAATGGCCAGATCACACAAAATTAGCCAAGAACATTATTTAAGAATAATGTCACCCATGTGCTATAGTCTGGACCTTAAGTGTCCCCTAAAAGACCATGTGTTCAAGATTTGGTCCCCAACTTGGTGCTGTTAGGGGGTAGTGAAAACTTTTAAGAGGTGAGGTGTAGGGAGATTATCTGTCGGTCACTGGATGTGTGTTCTTGAAGAAGATTGTGGTATCCCATCCCCTTCCTCTTCCTTTTGTTTTTTATTGTTATTGTTGCTTTTTGTTTTTCTTTTCATCTTCTTCTCAACCACGAAACAAGCAGTTTTGTTCTGCCACACACTGTGGCCATAATATGCCACTATAGGGGGACAATTGATTATAGACTAGACCCTCCAAAACTATAAGCCAAAATAAATCTCTTTTCTTTATATGCTAATCATCTGAGGTATATGTTATAGTAATGGAAAGCAGATTAACACACCATGCATTCCTTCACATCAAAGAAGAAAGACTCCCGAAAGAGAACATTCCCTTTCTACTTCCTTTCCTCCCACCTGCCTCAGAGGGGAAGAAATAAGGACTCCTTACATGCACACATTGCCACCACGGCCTTTAGTTAATGTTCCTGCTGCAGCTGGCCATGACTCTTCCCATGCCCAAAGAAGACAACATTAAATCCACATTCACATTCTGGTACTCAAGCTAAGACATGGGACAATGACCGGGTAAACCACTTACCTGTCCAATCCTTAGTGGTTTTTGTTTGTTTGTTTGTTTGAGTTTTTTGTTGTTGTTTTCATTGTTGGGGTGGTAGTGCTGATGGTGGTGGTACTAGGGATTAAATCCAGGGCCTTTGCACTGAGATACAGCATTAGCCCTTTAAAAAAAAATTTTTTTAAACAGGATCTCACTAAGTCAGTAGGTTGCCCAGGCTGGGCTTGAACTTGGAATCCTGTGGCTTCTACCTCCCAAAAGTGCTGGGATTACAGGCATGTGCCCCCACACCAATCCATAGGGTTTTTGGATGGGCAAATAAGCCTGATTATGAGGGCAAGTTTTCCATTTCTATCCATTTAGTAACCACTAGTCCTCCTTCTGAGCTGGCTTTTGTATCCTACACCTCCCTAGTCCTCTGGTACAGTGTCTTGGAACAGACAAAAACCTCTTCAACATCACCTTGATATTTCAATGATGGTCTCTGAATGGCAAAGCAAAGTCAACAAGCTTGTATTCCCTGCACAGGTCAGAAAATGTTGGCTCTTCTCCCCCTTCCTTTTTATTTTTATTTTTTAGATAGGATCTTGCTCTCTAGTTCAGGCTGGGCTTGAACTCACAGTGATCCTCCTACCTCAGCCTTCTGAGTGCTGGGATTACAGGTGTGTACCACCACATCAAGCTCTTCTTTTTAGAGATATCTTCAAGGCAATAGTAAATCTCACTCAGAAGTATCCTCCTTAATTAAATTCTCATCTGTATGGTGCCATGCTGAAGGCTAGGCAAAGACAAGTGAACAGGGAGGCCTCTGCATCTCAGTGCTGAGCGCTTAAGAAAGATGAAATCAGCAAGGGCTAATCTATGGGTATACAGACATCAAACAGCTGTGCAAACACTGGATAGATGCATAAATTAAATACAAAAGTAAATAAAGTATTTATGTTATGTAAAAGTCATGCAGCTGCTATTATTCTCCACCAAGTCTGAGGAGGGAAGGACAGACATTAGGCTAAATGGATTGTATTTTTGTGTTGGTGTTGGTGTCAGCAGGAAGGACCAGAAAGATCACACATGGCTCAAGGAACAAAGACAATCTGTTACATAAACCCTGGTCTGCTGGTGCACAATCTCTAAACTTGATCTTCAAGCTACTGTCTTTGCTTCTCAGAAATAACTTTCATGCATCAGATTATGCTTTTAAGAATCTATACCACTTACTAATTTTCAAGTGACAGAGATGGCCCCAGGGGCTAGCAACAGCAGGAACCCAATGAAGCGACCTGACAGATGCCATAGGACTGTCCTACCTCAAAGAATAGTCTACATGTGTCTAGGTGAAATGAAAGGAATGACAGTAGCTACCACTGAAAACTGCCTGGTAGCCTGGCACCATGGAAATTTCCCTAGTCTTCCGTATGGAGAAACTCAGATGCAGCACAGCTTTATTTAGCCTGGATTCCTATACTCGACACCTGGAACCCAGGATACATGAATCATCGATGAATTACTAGGCAGCTCTCAAATCTCTCCTCACTTTAGGGGGAGAAAGGAAGGATGCCCTTCTGTGTTTACTTTATATGCAAATATTATGTTTATTCAGAAACATGTATAATATTCTACACTTGAAAAACAGTAAATATTTAAAAAGAGATGAAACAATACAAGTTTATTGTTTAAAAAAAAATGGCTGGGCCTGGTGGCACATGGCTGTAATCTCAGCACTCAGGAGGCTGAGGCCAGAGGATTGCTGTGAGTTCCAGGCCAGCCTGGGTTACAAAGTGAGTTCAAGGCTGTTGGCATGGGCTACGTAGCACAATCCTGTCTCAAATACCCTCTCTCCCCCCAAAAAACCTTAAAAATGGCAGTAACATGGAAAAATTTGCAATCACAATTCAGAGATTATCACTATATGTACACATATATCATATATCACATATATATATAATTTTGTATATGGTACTGGGGTACTGAAGTAATCTCCAGCCCTTTTTATTTTTTCAGTTTGAGACAGAGTCTTGCTAAGTTTCCCAAGCAGACCTCAAACTCATGATAATCTTGTCTCAGCCTCCAAAGGAGCTGGGATTATAGATGTGAGGCCATGCTCAGCTTGGATCTATAAAAAAATGTGGGGATTTTTTTGTTGTTTGTTTGTTTGTTTGTTTTTTGGTACTGGAGATTGAACTCTGGACCTTGCCCTTTCGAGGCAGGCGCCGGAACCACTGAGCTAAATCCCCAGCCCCTAAAAACTGTTTTTAACGGTAATAACATCAGGCTGAAAATAATGGGTTTTTTTCTTTAATAGTTTTTCATATTAGCAACTACATCATTTTTATATAATACTATCTCCATAGCTTACCTTTTAAATAGTCCCCTATAAAAATAGCTGGTAGATACTATTTGTTGGTGAAGATGTTTGCACATTATAGATCTCCAAGAACCAGAAGTCTCTCCTTAGGCTGGAATGCAACGCAGAGGGAGAACATTTCTCTAACATCACCAGGCCCTAGGATTGATCCACAGCAAAGAAAAAAAAAATCATTCACCTACTGGTTCTACCTACCTACCTAAAATTCCATACTTATTGCTTTGGTTCTTTTGTGTAAGCATTTTGTTCAGTTAAAAAATGAGAACCCCAAGACAGATGTTTTTTAAACTCTCTTTCGACACTTATTTCTCATTTTCTGTGGGAAGTCCCGGAGAGGGTCTCAAAGGCTGCTTTTATGCTCAAGTCTTGGCCCTGGGCCTTGGATGAGCAAACCAGAAAAGTTCCAAAGTTCATGCATGTTTTGGTGAAACTGTTGTACTTTTATAACTGATTAAAGTCCTTGATCAGTTGGGAACACAGTTAATGCTGCTGGTACTAATTATTGCCTAAACTCAGTGTATTATAGGAAACAATTTCAGTTCTTAGCATATTTCCTTAGGACGTGATCCAAATATTCATTCATTTTATTCCCAAGTTTCATATACTTTGCATGTGTTGGATTTTCTATACATATAAATCTATTTATCTTATATTTTTATCTTTAATGCTCCATGGTCATTGAATTAATCTAATCAATACCTCTGTTTTTTTATTTTGCTTCCAAGCAACATGACTGTGGTGAGTGGTCCCAGGTATTAAGGGCTAGTGCATTGTAGGCCCCTCAGCGATGACACAGTTTTTTTTATCTCCAAATCCAAGATTTTCTTTACCCTATAAATATGTCTCTGAGCCATGGTTTCAGTAACCTGGTTACCCTGTGAAAAGCTGAGCCTAGGAGAAGTGAAGTTTCCTGTTTCTATGTGACTGTGTGTGTGTGTGTGTGCGTGTGCGTGTGTGTCAGAGAGACACACAGAGAGAGAGACAGAGAGAAAGACAGAGAGACAGAGAGGGAGAGAGAGAGAGAGAGAGAGAGATTTTTCTCAAGAATTATTACATATCTCCAGGGGACCAAAGGTCAGCAATGTTAAGAGCTACCAGGTACTTGTGCTAATTGTGGTGTTTCTAAAGTTTGCTTTCTACAGGAGACTCCAGAGCAGCCTTGGAGAAATGACTGAATGCTTCCATTCCTCCAATCTCACACCTGAATACCAAGAATGATAACATTTTCCAACTCCTTCTATTACAGAGGCATAAGAATGAATTAGGTTACATTATTACTTTGGCTACCTTTTATATAGCTTATATGTTCTCTCAACCGTTAAGGGGGACACTATGCCAGGATGTTTTCTTTCTATACTGCTCTTTTGGGGAGAGTGTACAACTGCTGAATGTTAACCAGAATGGAGAGACAGAGAGGGAGAGAGAGAGAGAGAGAGAGGGAGAGAGAGAGTTCATAACATAACCACCCACTTACACATATTTGACATCTCAAGCTATGCGCAATTAATTACCAACTCCTTGATTTGGAAGCTGTTGTGCCCAAGGTGCTATTTTAATTGTTCTTGCCCACCTTCTTTCTGGAAGACTCATACAGACCCTTTCCAGCCTTGAATAGCAAAAGTTTAAAAGCAAAAATAAAGGCTTTCATAAAATGGAGTATGGACCAATGGCTCTAAGCACGACAGTTTTTAAAGCAAATATTCAACTGTTTTCCATTATTCTGTTTGTGTCTGTTTGCAGGGAACTGGGGCTTCCATTGTTTTTTGTCTGGAGCCCTTCCTGACAAGGGATAGAGGACCTTGTCTCGCCACTGTGAATTTCACAAGAAAGGGAGCCAGGTGGGAGAGTACCTGATGGAAAATTGTGAGTAAAGCCAAAATAAAAATAGCACATAGACTAAGAGGAGGCAAGGGTCATGAGCTAGCACAGGGAGCCTGAAGAGCCACCAAGTTGAGCAAGGCAGCAGAGATGGAAGCCAGAGATTGGAGCCAGCATTCAGGGAGACTACAAGACCAAGGCAGGGAGGAGCGGGGTCAAGAGTGGCAGGGCAGCTTGTCCTGGGCAAAAGCTTAGGACAACGATTCACGGTACCTGGCTCCTCTTAGATTGTAAAGCAGGGTGTGCAGGCTACTGAAGAGTTAGGGAGGGACAGAATGGTAAGGTGCAAACCAGGCTGATTTGCAGAGCATACCATGACATTAATGTGAACAGCTAAGCATGGAGCATTATGCTATCTAATCATTCACATACATGGAACATTTACTTTGCTACATGCTAAGCTGTTCACATAAATTATAAGTATGTCACTTAATATTTACAACAATAGTTTCAAGTAGTTATCCTTATCTCTGTTTTGTAGCCCAGAGAGTGGAGACAAAGGTTAAATAATTTGCCTGACATCACACAAGAACCGGTATCGTAGTGGTTTAGATTTAGCTCTTTGTGCCCGCAGAACCCCAGATCTTCTCCAATGTGAGTTAGATATCCACATTCCTCCCACCTCCCAGATACTCTCATTCAGTAGTTCAGGGTGGGGCCTAGGGGCTTGTGGCTTAACAGGCATCCCTGCTAGTCTTGATGTGATACTCATGCCAGACATACCAAAATAGAACCAGCAAAGACCAGAAACCAGCAGATAGGGGAAAGGAGGGAGAGATAAAAGTGTAGGGGGACAAATGTAGAGATTTTGCCATAAAATCATACTCCAGCCAGGGGTGGTGCATACTTGCAATCCCAACTACTTGGGAGGTGGAGGCAGGAGATTCCTAGGTTTGAGTCCAGCTTGGACCAAGACTCTGTTTCAAAAATAAAAAATAAAAAGGCCTGGGAATGTAGCTCAGTGGTAGAGCACTCCTGGGTTCAATTCCCAGTACTACAAAAAAAAAAAATAGATAAGATAGTTTATGATAGTCTATTTTTCTCCTAAAACATGTGTTCCCTGTCATTCAGAAACAGCAAAAAGCTGACCCATCCTGTACCTAGAAAGATCAAACTTCTTCCCCACCATAGATTCTCTAGATCCTACTCCTTGTTCAGTCCTGCATTAGGGCTAAAAACAGATCTGTCCTAAACATCCCTGGGGCTGTATTCTGCATAGCTCTGTGGGGCAGGTGCATAAGGCCCAGTCATCTTTTAGCTATGACAATCCAATCTCATTGGCTGTAACTAGGGTAGAAAGAGATGAAGGACTTGCCTTTCCAGCTATTCCCCAAAATAACTTTCAAAGACACCGGTTCTCACAAATTACCCACCAAACAAAGCTCAGCCATAAAAGTCACTACTAATTTCCCAACATTATCATGTATGAACCAGTATTTCTCTTACTTTGGTTAAACTCTTGAATTCCTGGATCCAGCTTCAGGGAAGAAATCTGTCTTGCTCAAGATGTATTTTCTTGTCTCCACAGATCCTACCTTTAGGGCTGACAGCTTCCTTTTCATCTAGATTTCCTTAAAGTAGTTGGGAGACAGAATTCCAGAGAAGCCACAAGAGGCTGTCACTGGTTACTTGGCAATTTTCATTTCTCCAAATGGGAGCACAGAGGCCACTGGGAAAACTGATCCCTGACATCAGCCGGAAATATTTTTGTTCATTTCCTCTTGTACTTTCCTAAGTCTTCTCTCCATTTGCTTTGCTGCCCTTCCACTCTAGCTTGTCTGTAAGCGCCTTTGTGGCCTCCACTGCAGGCCTCGGGCCAAGGCAAAAAACAGATTCTTTTCATCTATTCAAGTGTGATCTGGGGCAGACAAGCCTGCTCCCCAGGCAAGAGGCACAGTAACGTATTCTGTATTCAGTTTTCAGCTCCGCAGAGTCTATGGTGGGGCTCTACCCTTGGCAAGGCCAGCGGGGTGTCCAGGGCCCTTGGCAGAAGCAGGAATGCTGCTTGTTTGGCCTCTTCTCTCCACCTGGACACACAGGCATCCTGGGAGAAAGAGCTGCCAGATGGGCATCTCATTCCCACATGCCCTCCAAGTTCACATCCTATTAAAAGAAAATCCTTTACCTTTCAAAACAGTAATTTTTGTTGTTTGAGATGCTAGAGAACATTAGCTGCTGCTATACATAAAAATAAGTAACATCACAACAACTAAATGCCATGTTGGTATCAAACGGGAGCTCCCCTTCCTGTCTTCAGTGCAAGAGAACACAAGGCTTCAGGTGTATTGGCAGGAGAAGGCAACTGGCTGAAAATAGCAATTATGTTAAACATACCTTTCCTGCATGTCTAATTTACTAAAAATATCCTTTTTCTTTAGGGCTTTTTAAAAATTTCACTTTACTTTTTGTGTGTGTGGTACTAGGATTTGAACTCAGATTCTTGCACATGGCTCATCAAGTCCTCTACTTTTAGGGGAAAAAAAGTGCTCTGCCTCTGAGCCACACTCCAGCTCTTACCTTGAATTAAGTATAAGGATGTTATATACAACAAAAGTGCTCACCATTCCCACTAACCTCTCTCTCTTGTTCCCCCAGTACTGGGCATTGAACCCAGGGCCTTTGCACTAAACTACATTCCACCCCTTTTTCATTTTTCTTTTTCTTTTTTTTTTCATACTGGGGATCAAACTTAGGACCTTGCACTTTCAAGGCAGGCAGCAGCACCACTGAGCTGAATCTTCGGCCCTTCATTTTTCATTTTGAGACAGTCTCACTCAGTCACTAAGTTGCCCAGGCTGAACTCTAAGTTGTAGTCCTCCTACCTCAGCTTCCCAAAGTTCTAGGATCACAGGTGAGCACCACCACTCCTGGCTCCATTCCCTCTTCTCTTGAGCACTGTTCTAAATGTGCTTTGTGAGAAGAAGAATTACAAATATTGGCAAAGGGAGAGCAAAATTATTGTTATTGGATTACAGTATTACTGTACATCTGGAAAAAACTTTTTTTTTTTTTTGGTGTTTTGAGATAAGGTCTCCCTATGTCAAGCTGGACTTGAACTCACTATATAGCCCAGGCTGGCCCCCAACTCACCATGATCCTCCTGCCTCAGCCTCCCAAGTGCTGAGATTACAGGTGTGTGCCATCGAATTGGCTGAAAAAAGCTTTTTTAACTTTTCAAATAACATGAGAATTCACTAAAATAGTAGACTGTAGGATAAATGAACACCCACCTCAAGAAATTCTTCTTAAATGCCAAGAAAAACTAGACAATAAAATTGAAGCAGTTCCCTTGACCATAACAAAAATATAAACTACCCAAGAATAAACTGAAGAGAAAATGTGTACTATCTAAATGATGGAAATTATAAAACTCTGAGGAAAAGCAGGGGAAAAGACTAGTTCCTGAGGAGTAATTTCAATATGGTAAGGATGTCACTTCTCTCCAAATGAATCTATAAATGGAATGAATTTCAATAAAATCCCAATTTTGGGGTGTCACTGGGCAAAATGTGTTAAAGAATAATATTCAAAAAGATAACACCATGATTATCCAGCAAATATTAAATGTCAAAGATTTTATTTAACTCATTAGTTAATGAGGAAACTAGTAAGATGTTATCCATGAATCAGAGAGCATGTGAAAAATTGAACACGTATATAAGCAATGTAACAATACAGTGGACCTTTGAGTTATGACTGGCCTGACATACAAACAACTTGAGTTACAACCAGTATTTTAGTTTTAACTTAATGACCAAAGTCTTGTGTTACAGCCTGAAAGATGGCCACTTGTGCTTCCAGATGGTCTCAGATAGAGATTTAACCCTTAAAGAGTTCTGAAAGGAACATTACAATATCCTTTCCTGTATAGGGTTAAATGAGAAATCCTGGGCCAATGTCTCTCTAAGGACATTGAGATCTGCCTGTGTACAGGAGAGAGACTTTGAAGGCTGCGTAGAGGAGTCTGAGCCTTCATTTGACCAACTTGTGTTACAGCCAGCCCTTGGGAATGAATTGAGTTCATAAGTCAAGGGTCCACTGTCAGATGGCCAAGTTTAATAAAAGATTTATCTACACAGAAATCTACAACTTAGCAAGTAATGTCACTAATGATACAAGTACATTTCCCTACAATATGAAGGTGGCTTTTGTCCCGATATGACATTAAAAGGAAGTGCTGCACACTTTTGTCTTATTTCCTTGATTTGAATAATTTTTCTGAAAATTTTAAGGTTCAAAATAAAATAAATTTGAAGGTAACTTGGTAATTTTTAAAAAATAATGTAAAACAACAACAATGACAAAAAAAAAGAGTAACTTGCCTTAGCTATTTAAACAAGGCCTATAATAAACCTAAGAAGTGTCTTACTTTCCTGATGGGATCAGTAACAGCCTGACATTCATTTCCATTCCCATGTTTGCCCCAGCATTTCCCTCTTTCTCTCAATTGCCACCATCCAGCAAGCTGGCTGGCCTTTCTGCCCCTCCCCTATCCCCAGCTCCGCTGTTTCCCATCTAGCCATCCTGAAAGCCTCAGCAATGCTTGTGGTTTTGACTCTCCCTTAGCCCAGTTCTTTGTCTTTGTATGCTATTGACCAGAATCCTGAATGTGGAGCAGGGTGAAAGGCATTGTTTTACAGTGATTGTGATGTTTATAGTAGCTTTGCCCATCCAAGTGAGACTTTTATTTGGGAGAATATTTGGCATTTTTGGTGAAGACTTTTCTTAGATTTAGGGACCTGTAGCAAATCTTTTCTCTTTTCCTTTACTCATAGGAGCCAATTCGCAGACGTCCCTGCTAACATTGTTCTGTGGTCTAAGTGGTGAAAAGGGAGGTGCCCATAATTCTCAAAAGCTCTCTTTTCCCCATACCTCTTGTACTTGCTTATCAATGTCACTGTCACTATTGGAGTCAGGCCAGTGTTGCTAGTTAACCCCTCTCTAGTGTGGTCTGAATGTATGGGGGTTTGGGGGTTGTTTTGTTTTATTTTGGTGCAGGGGAGCAAGGCTATCTAGTAATAGCTACACAAAGAATTTAATTCTTATTTAGACCGTGGTTGGTTTCTGTCTGACCAAGCGTCCTAGTCCAACCCACTATTTCCTTGGTAAATTAGCTAATCTCTTCTAAAAGATAATTCTCAAATCTCTATTTAGCAGTCTTTCCTCTTAGAATACAACTTCAGCACTCAGGAAGTTTAACATTCTTGGTAACAATGTGTGCTTGTAATACACAAATATGTAAGTTTATTCTTGCTAATTATAATAAATCTGAGATTTCCTCTTGGTCACTTGGTATCTTCTCCAGGAAACAAAAGAGAGAGAGAAAGAGAGAAAACAAAAACCAAAGGCTGTCTGCCAACAGTGCCCAAATCTCTGTGAAAAGTAAAAAAGTTTAATCATGACAATGCTTGTCTGAAACTATTCAGATGATTGACTGAAATGTTCACTTTTCATTCAAGTATTCTGTATGAGTTGGACAGAGCCAGGGCTGTTCATTTTAGAATTGACCAGGAAAGCAACACTTCTGCCATGGAATAAAAAGATGTGGAAGAACAGTTTAAAATGTACATGTAGGGGCCAGGGATTTAGCTCAGTG
>NW_004624812.1:3616542-3649712 GCF_000247695.1 Heterocephalus glaber
GAACATGATGCATCTTAGTTTTTATTTTTTCTCCCATTACCTGTGCACCCTTCACCCCCTCCACCCCCTCCTGTATACTTTAAATCATCTCTAGATTACTTATGATGCCTAGTACAATGTCAGTGCTATGCAAATAGTCATTGTATTGTGTAGGAAATAATGAAAAATTCTGCCAGTGTTCACTAGGGACATAATTTTTCCTGAGTATTTCCTTTTTTAAAATTCTCTGAATGTTTTCCATCTGCAGTTGGTGAGTATGCAGGTGTAGAATGTGTGGACACAGAGGGCTGAGTGTATCTTACCTAGAACTATATTAGAGTATCCCAATGTAAATATAACATTTATTTATAACAAGCAAAATATTTATCCTTTTGTATCTTTTTTGAATGCTATCAATTGTACCTAAAAACCCAAATGTTTTAATTGAGTAATTAAAATTTTAGGAGTATGCTTGATTCCACATATTTTAATTCATGTTTTGTGGAATATATACATATATATTACTGATTTTTTTAAACAATCAGGTTCTTATAAGCACTTTTCATAAATCTGTATTACTACTTAGGAAATAATAGCATACCACACAATAGTTGCTGTATTAAGTCACAATGCTAAATGAGGATTGCATCAGGAATGTAAAGCAGGAGTAGCCACATAAAGCCCAAATTGTTCTCCTTGCAAATTCAGACCTGCCTAGGCGTGTCTGAATGACCAGCCATGCAGGCTGCCCGCAGATCTTCTTGGCTAAGAAACTGAGGTACTTGATTGAAAGAAAGAGATCTAGAAACAATAAAGTGGGTAAGCAGCCCTGTTCTGACACCCATATCAGTGAGAGTTCTTTCAAGTACCAATAACAGAATATCCTCCAAAGCAGTACAAACAACCTGGAGGAAAGAACTTTGAATGTTTTCATGTAAAGAGATAGAAATATTTAAGGATATAGATATGTTTGCCTTGATTTGAACTTTATCCATGTATACAAGTATTGAAATATGAATGTTATCCCATAAATATATACAAGTTTCGAATATCAATTAAAATGAATTATCTTTTTAAAAAAGTAATATAAACAATAAGCAGATATTCAAAGGCTGTTAGCATCCGAGATTGGTGGTGTGACTTGGAGATGCACCAAGCTCTCAGGAGCTTCCCACAGATGAGCTGCCATTGTAACCACTCATGGCCCCCAAGATGACTCAGCATTTCTAGGCCCTGTTTCCAAGGAAGAAGAAAGGGCAATTGTCTCCATGTGTGCCTTCTTTTTAGAGTCTTCCCAGTTTCTTTTTAGAGTCTTCCCAGTCTCTTTTTAGAGTCTTCCCAGTCGTCTTCCTTTCAGGTCTCCTTGGACCGGTTTAGATCACATGTTCATATTGTCACTGCACAGGAGACTCAGAAAGCGATTATGTGGCATTTTCTGCCTTTTTCCTGGGAGGAAGTGTCTGCCAGCAAGAAAGAAAGTCTGCCTGCCACAAACCTCTGAACCACAAACCACTAAGCCATATATCCTGTATCACCTACAGAGAGTTCATGAGATGGAAGAGAGCAGAATGCATAAACCTGACCAATGGACACGTGAGCTCCGACCTGGAGAGCTGCTGGGCCATCCTAGAGCACAGTCATGTGGTTTTCCTATCAGGCTGCCTGATAGGAAATCAATGTGAGACTCTTAGGGAGAAGAGGTGTGACAAAAATAAGCAACAGGCAGGATTTGTGCAACAGATCACATGCAAAAACAGTAGCTGAACAAAAGTGAGGTTTTATTTATTTATTTATTTATTTATTTATTGTCTACTGTACAAAACACCTACAAGATAGTCTAGAGCTCTCAATGATACAACCAGCCCACTATGGCACTATGGCACACGTGCCATAGGCTCATCACCACTGATCCAGGGGGTAATGGTTGTTCCACGATGTCATCAGTGACCAGACTTTTTAACTTTCTATCCTGTTGTCTTTGGAGTATACTGTCTCTATCTTTGTGATACTAAAATGGCGCCTATTTTACCACCACTCTCAGGCCACAGGCCACATTCTAGACAGGACAAGAAAAGGCAAGGGCATTGGTAGGTGCCAACACAGTTATTTCTCTTTAAAAAAAAATCCTGAAAGTCTTACACTGTAGCTTTCATTTTAATGCCAATAACTGTCACATCAACTTCCAGCTGCCAAACAGAGTGGGAAATCTAGGTTTGCAGTTAGCCCCATGTTATTCTGAGTGATGTCAAAGTTCTAATTGTAACAAGGAAGAAGAAAGTGAATTTTGATTAAGAACTAGTAATGTCTGTTATAATGTAAGGTCTCCAGCCTTTTTAAAATTTTTAATTTTGAGATAAGTTTTCACTAAGTCACTAAGTGGGACCAAAGCTGTACTCCTCCTGCCCCAGCCTCTCAAAGTACTAGGATTACAGGCACACACCACCATGCCTGGCTACAATGTAGGGTTTTTAATATGAAAATGCAGTGTGCACAGGGCACTTCTCCCAGTTCATTTAATTTTGGTGGGTGGATTATAGAAAAGAAATGAAAAAAGAAGATCATTTTCTGGTGGGCACCCTGGTTGTTCCAAGAATGATCAGGTGGTTGTTGAAAGATCAGTGATGATAGCACCTACCAGGAGCAGGAGAAACTTGGCAGAGAGGCCTACAGATGCTCCTGAAATCTAGTCATGCCCGTTAACTTCATAAAGTCTAGGTCAATAGAGATATGAGGGTGTAAACCAGTGAGAGAGGGATTTTGCAAGACTGCCTGTATATATAATTTGCAGATATAAAGCTTTTCTCCTACTAGTGAACTCTTTCTGTGTTCCTATGGAAGACTGGCTTGAGGTGGTAGGTAAGATTGTCTGTTCATGTATCTGATTTTACCACAGGAGCTGTGAGAGTACAAGTTAAGTGAAGGCTGTGTTCAAAACTGCTAACCTCCTAGAACCATGATGGGAAACCTTCCAGAACTTTCAGTAATACATACAGCCAGCTGTGGCACTTGTGCCATAGGTTCACCACCACTGTCCTTGAAAGATGAGAGAAACCAAACCATGCACATTTCATTTGCCCGATCTTTCTTTTTGGAAACAACATAGGACATTAAAATGAGTTAAGTTCCCAAAATGTGAGGTGTACAGTCAAAACAAAAGGAGATAAATGTAGGCTAGAGTAAATAGGAAAAGATTCTTGGAGGTGTTACATCATAAATTGAACTTAAAATGAGAAGAATTTGGATGCTGAGAATACAGAAAATGAAGAACAGTCTGTTGTTGAGTGTGGGGAAAACTCTGCTGAAAAAGAAAGAAAGAAATGAGGCAGAAGGTTCAGAGGAAATATTTCTTCAAGGGGATTCTGGAACATACTGAAGAAAATACAGAGGACAGGAGAAGAAAATTACCAGGGAGGAGACCAGTAGAGTCTAAGTCATCTAACTCCTCCCTGACTTTCTTTTTGTTAATATTTCCATTTAATTGTCCAATGATACAAAGATTTAAGAAAGTAAATTCAATTAACTGAAATTTTGATGAACAATATCAAGAATGAGATATGCTTTGCTGGTAGGAGCATAAACAGGTACAACCACTTGGAAAGCGATCTGGCAGGACTTAGGGAAGTACATAGAGTATATGGCACATCAGTCCCAGGTATATAGAGAGCATATAAAATATATATGTACGTATAATAATTGGGATATAATCACTTACATATATAATTATTTTGGTGTCCATAATGAGGGGAATGCATAAGTCAGTGTAAGAATGTATACTATGGAATAATATGCTACAGTTCAGTGTATTGAACTAGATATATATTTAGTGACCTCAATGGGCATTATAAACGTAGTTTTGAGTTTAATAAGAAAGATAACGAGATGTAATTACAATGTCATTTATGTACACTAAAACACATAAACAGAATACTGTATTTACAAAGGTCATTTACAAGGATTCATGGAGGAAAAGAATGAAAGTAGAGATTGGGTGTGAAGGAATAAATTGATCATTAATCAAGATAGGAGCCTTCATATAGTAACAATAATGTATGTGTGTGCTGTGAGCTCATTCTCTGTACCTAAAGTCTGTTCCAAGCCCTTTCTCCCTCTAACAAAAGGAGTCTTTGAGGGACAGAACTTAGTCTCAGCTCTCTTAATATTTTTAAATGTGTGAATAGTAGTAGTATAAGTCTCTCACATGTAAAATGGAAATAATAAGAATTTTACTAGGTGATTAAGAAAATTAAGGATGACAAGTAGATGTCCAGATGCGGAGCCATGCCCAGATGTTAGGTGGTTGCCCAGGCTTACTAGCTGGTGAGGTGACCCACTGTGAACTTTATACCTCTCTCACGGTCTTTGTGTTCATTTCCTTCCTGAAAAAAGTGATGAATCATTCCATTGTGGACTTTTGGTCTCAAGCAAATAGTCAGAACTATATATAGTAATTAAATCCTCAAGTGCAAAGGTGCATATAGTCCTGCTCCCTGTTGACTTCAGCCCTACACAGAAAAAATAATACATCTGTTGATTTCAGGTTAGAGAAACTCATTACCACCAACATGCTCCCTTATAGGCAGTGTGAGCCCCACTCAATGCCCTTTTCTGACCATTACTTACCAGGGAAGCCAGTCCTGCCAATTCGATGATTACCAGGCAGCACGAGCTAGGTGATAACAGCTAATGTAGCCAACTGAAACAGTGGGGAAGAGAAGACTGGCCAAAGGATAATAACCTAAACTGGCACTGGGTCAGATCCTGGGGCTTCTGTTGGTCTATGATCAAAGGTCTGGTGCTGTGTACACTGAGATCTTTGGGAAACAATGTCATATTATAGTGTAATCTGAAAGAGAAATTTATAGCCATCTAATGGGGGTATTGTTTTAGCCAAATTTACAAAAATATAAAGGACTGGGACTCTTATAGTATCTTCTCTATTTCAAGTACCTAAGCAGCTAAGAACAAAATCTGAAGCCTTTAAAAGTTAAAGAGAGATGTGATCAAAATATCCTTTGCTCTGAAACTATGTCTATGAAAGAATAAAGCACATTACCTTCTCACGTTATGAAAGAACTTTTTGAATACTCTATGTATCTTGTTAAGGACATTATTTATACAGCCTGTAAATCATCTCCTTAATCTCAAAAAGGAAGAACATCTTTTTTGTGTGTATGTGCATGTGTGGTGCTGAGGTTTGAACCCATAGCCTTATCCTGATAGGCAAGTGCTCTACCACCTAGCTACATTCCCATTTCAAAAGGTGGGGCATCTGAAAAGGCTTGATAAACTAAAAGAATTCTCAGCTATGTATTTGTAGATGAAGTCTAGCTAAAGTCTGACCTTATAGGTCTTCCAGTCCCACTCCTTTCTATCTTTATAAGAAGTATGTTTCAGAGAGAATAGCTTGTCCAGTGTTGAAGAGCTAGTATGTTTCCATGAACACACATTTATGGAATACCTATAACACTACAGGCATTCTATTAAGGACTGGAAGTACAGAGTGAATGATAACACAAGCATGCACGCTAGAGCCAGTCTCCCTGGATAGCATTTTACTTTCACTACTTACTAGTTGTATGACCTTGGGAAAGTTGCTTAACCTGTTTAGGCTTCAGTTTCAACATCAGTTAAATAGGATGACAGTAAGTCCCTACTCTTGGGATTGTCACGAAACTTACAAGGGTCAATATACTCAATGCACATAGAACAGAACAATGCCTGGCACATAGCAAGAATGCTATAAATATTTGCTAATTAAAATACTAGTGTGGGCCCTCTGAAAGTTCTCTATTCTTTGTTAAATCAGACAGCCCAACACATTGGGAGAAATGTGACCTACTTAATGTAATGTGCGATTTGAAGGCCCAGGCTTGTTTAGTTTGTCCTTGCTCACACCCTGCACTGCTTCAGTATTTAATGAACAGATAGATGGATGAGTGAATGATGGTACTAAAGGGTCAAGGAGCAGGCATCCTGACAAGCAAAGACTTGAATGCTACCTTAAGGACTGAGAAAGAGGGGAAGCATTTCTTCACATAGAGGATTCTTTGTCCTTCACAAAGGACAATGGATTCCAGATAGTTGAAACAACCAAAGCAATGCCTCAAAAGAGTGAAAGTGACTGGCTTTATTCCCCTATGTACATAGACTACTCTTCTTGTTTGAGGGATTTAGGGATTGGACCTGGATGCATCGTGCAATCTGCAGCACCCACTTTCTGATGTGTGCAATAGTGCCATTTGATGAAACCAGGTACTTATTAGGATGCTCCAGGGGTTATCAGTTGTTCTTTCCTTTAGCACATGTTCATTCTGAAGGAGTTGGCTGATTTCAGAAATCCAGCAGGGATTAAGGTACTGTATGTATGTTTACTTAGCCCATCTGCTCACTGCCAGAGTTTGATTACATTTTATTTTTTATGTAATAGATATTTTCTTTTTGTTGGATCCTCCTCCATCAGGGGCTGGATTGAATTATTTACTTTTGAAAAATTTCAAAAATGGTACATTATCTGGTGGCTCTTATGGCAGAGATATCAGATCATTCCCCACATCCATTCTTCTCTTCATCTATAGCAATAGCATCTCTGATTTTTATCTCAGGACACAAACATTCAGACTAAAGACAGCACTTCCTCCTTGCATCAGTAGGAGCCTAAGTGATTAAGTAGATTTGGTGTGTTTAACTTACCCCCAAAAATGTGTTTTAAAAGAATGGTATTTTCTTTTAGTGGAAAAAGTGCTCAGAGGTGTCAGTAGAATAAGTCTGAGTTTCTGGTACTCTGTGGAGGGCCATATGAGAGTACTCACCTCTGGACTTCTACCTGAGAGTGAAGTAGGTTTCCATCTTGTTTAAGCCATTGTTCTTTTGAATTTGTTGATGCTGTCTGTTTCTTTCAGCCACACCTTATCCTAATCAAAACAGCTTTCCTGTTGCTTCCTGCCCTGCCATTCCCTTTGCTCCTCCAAGTCAGTTATTGCTACTCAGAGAATAAAAATGAAAATGTACTAAGCAAATAAGAATAATTACAACAACAATAATGATGACAATGAACACATCCCAGAAATGTTGCTTCTTCCTTTGCCATCCAAAAATATCACATTGTGAATTCCATGACTACTTTTATTATTTTTGGATTATTTCATTTGCATTCTATGAATGTACATAATTAAGAGTCAGTTTGTGAGTGGGAGAGGAAGCAAGTGATAAAATATGTAGAAAAGGAGCAGAAATGTTTACTGAAACAATTTAAGTGGAAGAACATGGTCGACTGTCCAACAGTACATAAATTGTACCATCAAAATACAATGTTATATCATGATTAAGGATTGTGTTCTAGAATAATATTTATTGCTTTGGGAAAGTGAACAGGATAATTTGTTAAATAAGTAAGGAAGGTCCAGAATAATATGTAAATATCTGTGTGTGTGTGTGTGTGTATACATGGATATACATTTCTGTCTCTATACACATGGGTAATAATATAATCTATAGATACTAAAGTATTAACAGTAGTTATCTTTAGCCAAGAAGATTATAGATAATTTTTACTCTCTTTATTTTTGTTTTGTTTCATGGTGCTGGGGATCAAACCTGGGGACACCCATATGTTATGCAAGCACTCTACCACTGAACTATATGCCAGCTTTGTGTTTTATAATTTTCAAAAATAAACATGTATTATTTGTATAAATTTTAAATTCTTTAAAAAGCAGTTTCTGAGTGGTGGTAGAAGCAGAAATGAACCTTCATATTGGTTAAGGTTTCTATGTTGTACTAGTCAGAGTAATGTCAAGTTATACTGTGATAACAAACAAATCCTAAGAACTCATGACTTAACACATCCAAGGTTTATTTCTTACATGAAATCCAATGTGGGTCTGCAGGGGCATAGTGGCTCAGGGATCAATCTCAACATGGAGACAAGGCCCCTGCAGGGGAAGAGAGTGATGAAGATATTTTCAGCCAAGATGCATGGGCCAGAACTAATGAATAGTCATCACTTAATTGGAAGGGAGGCTGCTGGGAAATGGGGGAAAGGGGAGTGTATGGGATATTTGATGAGCTCCGTTTCTGCCACATACACTTGTGGTGACTGTTTTTTCTCAGCCAAAAATTAAAATTCATGGCAAGCATGGCAAATAAGTAACTGAATTTAGGACTGGTTTTTAAAAATAAAGACACAACAGAATATATTACTGCATGTCTTAATTACTTCCCTCATAGCTGGAACAAAATGCCTGACACTCACAATTTAAGGAAGTAGAGGTTTATTGTGGCTCACAGTTTGTAGAGGTTTCAGTGCATAGTTGGCTGGTTCAAAGCAGGGTGGCATGGCACAGGGACATCACAGAAGAGAGGTGCTTGTGGGATGGCAGCAGGAAGCAGAGAGAGAGTGAAGGGAAGAGCAAGACAAAGATAAATCCTTTCAGGCCACACTCCCAATGACCCACCTCTTCCAACCAGATCCCACCTCCTAACACCAAGTTAGCTATAACCCCCTATAATCCAGTCACCTTCCAAAAGTCCCACCTATGGGTGCTTGTGGCTTTAGGGGACATTTCAGTTCTAAACCATAACACTGCATATTTGCTATAGTTTTTAAATGGGCTTGGTTGTGAGGAAGGATGAGGACACTGGACAAAGATAAAGCTAAGATTAGAGGTGTCCTGTTTTCCAATCCAGCTCTTTAAGGTAGAGGACCTGTGAGTCATATCTTATGCATTAACAGGAGGTAATGCATAAAGGCAAGACTCACACCATGGTTGGGTGGAGAGATAGAAGACTAAGAGCCAAGAAAGGACAATGGGTGGCCAGGAAAAGGAGTTAGGATTTCTAAGGATGTAGAAAACACAGAATAAATCCCCTTCTTGAGACAACAGGAACACAAGGCAGAAGAGTGAGCTGGCAATGATTTAGGGAGAACAGCCAAGGTCCAAATAAGATGGAAAAAGTCAGGAAGACGGCCAGATTAGGGCAGTGCCAAAGTCAGGAATGAGAGCCAGACTAGACAGCCAAGAATGTAGGGTGGGGACAGGAGTGAGATTTGAGCAATTTGCTAAATGGAAGCTACTCTTTCAGTCGTGCTCTCAAGAAACAGCAGGCTGTGATGTGTAATCAGTTTGATTTAAATGGCCCTGGGTAACACAGACAACAGAAACCAACCCAGCAGTGTCCTGGCCCATGGGAAAAGCTCACAGTCCAAATGGGGGATCAAGACCACATGGAAAACCTCAGGGGATATGAAGCATCCATCCAGACATAGGCTGAGACAGACAGTGGAGGCACAGTAGGCAGGTAGATGTCAGAGAGGGAGAGTTATTCCAGGGACCACAATGGCTGAATCAGGATCCCAGCAAGTAGCTGGTAATAGTGAGAGCAAAGTCCAGCTCTGTGAGAGAAGAATCTAGCAGGAGATACTGTGATCAGGCCCCCACAAAAGAGCAGGGGTCCCACCAGGTGCCACCTAGAAGGAGAACTCCTATGCCAAGGAGGGAAATGATGAAAATGCTTGGTCATTTTGACATGGGAAAAAATAACCCTCAACCTATTAGATGTCAGATGCGATGAGTTTGTGGTCTCCCATGCTGGGGAATGAAATCACAAACCAAAGAAGGAAGCTAGGGAGTTTTATTGGAACTAAGAAGAACAGCTCCTGGATTTCCAGGAAGAGTCCTGAGTGTGTGGCCAACGAGGCTTTTTATCAGAGGTAATTTATACAGCAAAATCACAACGTGGGTCAGACTAGAATCAACCTATAGGATTTCAAGTGTAGCTGCTTAGTTTATATTGATCCAGTAGGGAAACAAATCGTGTAGTGAGGGTATATGAAAAGAAGAAAGGCATTTTTGGGAAGGGGTGCAGATCTTTGGTTACCCATCTATGTGTCTGATGCCTAGCTGGGCTACTGGGCCAGGTGGTGCTAATTACAGTGTAATCTCAAGTTGCTGTTTATCTCTAGGGAGGCCTGCGGGCCTGGCTATTGTGTCTCCATCTTGAGGCCTGGCTCTCTTCATATTTGCCTCAACCACATTTCTGATGTCTTTATTTTTTGTGTTCACTTCCTTGAGGGCCCAGTCCCTCTCTGATTGGATAATTTCTATCTAATTTAGCTGTCTGTAATACTTTTAGGCAAAGACAAAAGAGGAAGGGAGACTTCAGCTTTTGGGGAATACAGTTGCCTAAAGCCTCACCTCTGAGGAAGTGAACAGCATGACTAGGACAGAAAGACCTATCGTTTCTCTTTTGCCTGACTTGGTGTGCCCTGGCTTAGGGACAGAGTAGAGTTAGCCTTATGGCTAGAGTAGAGTTAGACTTATGTTTCTTGGATTGTGTTTCCATGGTGTGTCATATGACTGTATCGAAATTTAAATTAGGGAGAAGTTTGGCTTATGTGGAGTCTGCTAGCTAACTGGAGTATTTTTCCAGACAATTATTTGTTCAGTGTTGGTTTTGGGGATCTTTCTGAAACAAATCACATCCTCTGGTACCTTGTTGGTGCTTGAGATGCTTTTTTAAGTTATATGGAAAAATGTTTAAGTGCTTTTCAGTTTTGTTTTGGTTGAGTTCTACTGTATTTGAATATTATTGTAGTTTTTTTCCCTTGCATTGTTCTTCTTTGAATGGTTTTAATTTTTGTATGTGTGTGTTTGATAATAAAGTGTTTTTTTTAAAAAAAGAAGAAAAGTATTTTAAGAAGTTTGTTTTTACCTCCTTAGTTAAATGCCTCCCTTGCACACAGATGCCAGATTTGATGTTCTGGGAGAGCGCAGCATGCAAAAAGAGCTCTAGACTAGGAGGCAAAGATTCCAAATGCTAATATGGCTCCAGTGAGGCTCAAATAAAGCAATGATTAGGGAGGGGCTCTGAATACATCAAAGTAATTGAAAATGAGTAATGTGCACATATCTGCTAGTCCACAACTTTGCAAGCTGAGATTAGGATTGAGATAAGGGAGGTGTCTAGGGCAGAAAGTTTTCAGGGCTGCTCGTTCTTGGGATGGAGCAACGACCCTACTAGTATGCATGAGACCTGAGCATGACCAACCAGGGAGTCTTTCACAAGAGGTGGCCTTTGCTGGTCCTCCCAGAGTAAAGTGGAGGGATGGCAGGGGTTATCTGAAAGGGTGAGAGTTCTGGAGTTTCCCTTCCAGAAACTGCTAAGAGGTGAGGTGGATGGGAGGCTGAGGGATGCCCCATAGATGGAGACCTGTGTGTCTAGCAGCAGATTAGGAAGGAGGCAAGGTCTGCTCAAGAAAAGTTGATCCATGGCTAAACTGCCACCTTAGGGGCAAATATACCACCTCCCTCTGAGCACTCCTTTCTTTTTTTTGATGCTAGACATAAGAATCCAGAGCCTTGTGCATATTAAATACATACTCTACCAACGATCCCTTCCCCACCTCTAGGCCCTCTCAAACCTTTCTCTTTGCATGTAAAACATTTCTTGGGGCTTGCAATGGGCTTCTCTCTGGAATACTGCTTTGCAGATGTGACAGGAGGCCTGGCTGCACCATTATGAGCTCAGCCTTATCAGACAAGCCTTATCTGTTAACACCTCCTTGGGAACTAATTAGTGGATGTCAGCTGAAAGTAAGAACAGGCCAGAGGAATAAGAGGAAGTAGGTGAAGAAAGGTCCTTTGTTGTGACAAATGAGAGTACCACCACAGTGCCCCTTGAAATTTTGCTTGCTTTGGGCCTGAATGTGCCACTAAAGGTGGCTTCCACTGCCATTCCTCTCCCAAACTCTGAGGGCCATAGGAGCCAGGTGCTGATTATCAAAAGGTATTATCTCATTGTCATTGTGACTTGTTGATTCCCAAAATGACCTATTTGCTAAGAATTCCAGATCCAAGAAGGTCTACTAAAATATCAAGACATATCAGTTTACATTTATTACATGTTCTCATCCTCAGAGGTACTAGGAACTAGAATATATATTCTTCCAAAATTCCAGGAACATAAGTAATATTATTTTTGTTCTGATTCCATGGGGATTTGATTCTGGGCCCAGAGTTGTTTCTATGTTGCAGGGAGGTAGTGAGGTAGCAGATATAGGTAGCACATAAAAACTCAAAGAGCTACAATACATAAACCGACCTGGGAGTCACTAACACAGCTTGAGACTGCCATAATGATGTGTCATACACTTGAGAAGAAGGTCGTAAAGGTAAAAGCTGGGAGAAATGAATTGACTGGAAGGAGGATTAGATTTGAAGCAAGGTAGGACCCGTCTGAGGTTTCCCTGTGAAAGTGAGGGCGGGGCAGATTAACCAGAGGGAAAGGCTATGGTGTGGCTGGGAGGCGGTGGGGGCAGGAACTGTCTGCTGTCTGAAATAACAGAGACAGGGCTGGAGATTTAGCTCAGTGGTTCTGGTGCCTGCCTCACAAGTGCAAGGTCCAGAGTTTGATCCCTGGTACCAAAAAAAAAATGAAATAACACAGACAGAGAGCGTGACTCAGTCGATGAGATTCTTTCAGTATGTGGTTAAGGACAGGTGCGACCAGCTCCTGGATGCAGGTAACCAAGGGACACAACCTCAGAGTGAGCTGGGCTGCACCAGCCTCAGCCTCTTCCAGCAGAGATGCCGAGATGCACAGACACAGTGTGCTCATCCCTCCCCAGACTGGCAGACAGAAAGGCCTCTGTCTGGGGGAGGAAAAGCTCCAGGGCTGGGGACGACACATCAGAAAGGAGGGAAGGAAGCTCCCAGCTATTTTTAGTGCTGCATCTCTGTGCACAGCGGAACTGTGGCATGAGCATGCCTGTGGATCCATCAGATGGAAATCTAGGGATACATGGCCTGCTCTCTGACTTCCTTCTCACCTGAAATACTTCTTTCTACAGCCTGACCTGTGGTGGCCTCGTTTCCTACCCACTGGCCTGGATTGATGCTGTGCTGATCAGCAACCCAAGGCTTCCATTGAAGAAATTAGCTGAACTATAGGACAGGACACCAGCATAATGACAGACCTTGAGGAATCAGCTGATTTGGACATCAAGGAAAAGAAAGCTTCTTGATTCCCCAGTTTTTTGTTTTTTTTTTTTTTTTGGTACCGGGGATCGAACTCGGGACCTTGCGCTTGCGAGGCAGGCACCGGAACCACTGAGCTAAATCTCCGGCCCACTTCCCCAGTTTTTAACAAGAACCAAATAGACTCAGCTTGGTTGGAAATACAAGCACAGTGGAATTCAGTAGAACCTTAAATGAAGCCAAAGACCATTTTCCCTGAGCTGCACTGGAAACTCTACCCCCTCACAACACCTAAGAGCTTTCCCACCAATAAAACCTGTTTACAAAGTATGATGTCATTAGAAAGACCCTAATTGGCTGACTCTATTCCAAAGAAAAGCCCCTCTGCTGGCAGCAAAAACTTTTCCAAGAGGCTTTTTGGGCATCAGACATCAGATTTAGTTTTTGCCTTTTTGTGCAATACTTGGGTACAGTAACAGGCATATAAGTGCTGTAGTTTAGAAGGCTACTTCTGCTAGGACTTTGAGGTTGCTTTTCCCTGAGCATTTTAACACCTACCCTCAGCCCGGCAGTCTCTCCCTTTCTTGATAAGTGGGGAGACATGAAAAGGTTTAATGAGGAGACTTGTTACTTCTCTGCCACTGGCTTTCAGAGCAGACACATAGCGACGGTGATTTTGAACCTCAGCTGAGGAATGTCATCATACAGAATACTGTGAAACCAAATTAAAGGGATCAAAGCCCAGCAAACTGTGGAAACTCTTCGAGTTAGAAATGTTTATGAGTTGCGCCTGTGCAGCAAGTTAGGGTAAGTAAATGGACACTGGCCTTCAAAGAAATTATAAACATACATTTGGGCTGTCTTGCTTTTATGTCCATTCTACAAAGAAAAAAACTAAAAACACAAAGACAGCAGAGCAAGTGATACATGTTCTGTGTTACACGAACAAAAGGAACTGTAAATGGCTTCATTAATTGGTCTTTGGCTGGGAAATAAGTAAAAGGATGTATAATCCTGCTCCTTCAGCCATGATTCCCCCCTTGCCCTTCTCCTAGGTCCTATTTAGCACCCAGTTCAGGTTCATCAATAACTAATGCATTGGCCAGGGATATAGCTCAATGGTACAGTATCTGCCTGGCAAGTGTGAAGCCCTGAGTTTGATTCTCTGTACCAAAAAACAAAACACAAAAACTGACTCTGGTGAAAGCTGCGATGTAAGAAAAGGAAGACAAGCTATAATCAGGTGGCACTTTATTGCCTTGTCACACTTTCTTTTTCCTCTCCTTCTCCTCCCTCTATCCCTCCCCTTCCACTTCTTTCTTTTGAGAAATACAGGTCTATCACCTTGAGTTGGGGAAGAGAGTCCAGGCTTGCTCAGGGAACAGCATGTGCCTAGCAGGTAAGAGGCCCTGGGTTAAATTGCCAGTGCTATCAAAACAAAACAAAACAAAAAAATTGTCCGAGACCACTGCTCCCCTTTTGCCTCCAGCTGGATAAAAATATCTCCTAGAGGTTCCAGTGTGGAGTCAGGTGAGACTAGTTTCCCAGAATACCAATCAGTGAGCCCTGTTCAGCTCTGGACAGAACATTTCCTCCAGGACTGTTTCTGGGTTACCGAAGTGTTCTTCTCCATGGGCCTTTAGTCCAGGTGACAGTTTCCCAACACTCTATGTCTAAACACAGAGGCGAGAAGGAGGTAGTAAATCTTCCTCAGGAAGTAGGAGGTGGATTACACCACTGTGGGTGACATGAGGGTAAAGTGTGGATGTTAATGTGGTTAAATCTTTTTGTCTTTACAGTTTGGGTTTCAGAGCAGTGAAGATAATAATAGAAGGCTGTGAATTTCCTGCGATAGAGAAGAATAGCACTTGGGAGGTGGTAGAGTTGGCTGGATCACAGGGACAAGCTGAGCAGGGGTGGCTGCAAGCAGCACATCCATTGCAAGGGCTAAGAAAGCAACAGGTGCACATTGAAGGGGTCTCTGATCGGATCTTGTTCTCTAAACTGAATCACTGAGACAACACAAGGTTGGCCATCACCTAACATTGCTCCTTCATTCTGGATCTTCCTGTTCCTTTGGACTCAGTTGTCTTGGTCCCAGTAGCTCCTGCCCTCTAGCTTCATATCCTATTATGAATCTCAGTTCATTGTCATGAGTTGTTCCTGCAGGTCTCATCTCAGCTGGCCCTGTAAACATGGTCAGCTTAGCAGGCCTAGGCTGGCACAGAAAAGCCCTTGACAGACAATAGTGTTTATTCCAGGCAATTGTCCCAGACTGGTTACTCCCTGCTTCCTCCCCACCTGCTGCTGTGTGCTGTCTTTTTCTCCTCCTAATCCTCTTCAAGCATTGACTAAGGCTTTCTCTCTCAGCCCCGCCCCAAATAATTGAAGGGTCTGTGCTATTCTCAGCCCTTCTGGCAGGGCAAGAGTATGTGACTAGCAGATGGAACATGATTTATAGCTATTCTCTCATTTGCCCCTGGCTTGTGCAGGTAACAGCTGTGCTGGGCCAGGGCAGTGTGCAGGACTCCTCCCCAACACCAACCGGCTAGGCCAGGTTTACCTCAATCCCTCAGAAAGGGTGGCGTGAGGAATGCCATGTCCTGCCCCAGGAAGATGATCCATTCAGGAACTAGCGTACAAAGGGCAAGGCTTCAAAGAAATGTGGAACTTCTGGCTACTGTGTAGAGGGGACAAGGCAGGAGAGGCAGCAACTCAGAGGCTTTCCTCAGCTTCAATTACTTCTGCCCCAGAACTGCAGAGACTTTTTCACCCCAGCTCAGGGAGCCACACAGCTTTTGCCCCTTCAGATCCTGAGTGGTGGCTTCCCTCTGCCTAGGTCAGACTGGACAGAGACCACCACAGGCACAGAGGACAAACTCATTCCTGGGCCTGTCCTTAACTAGTTACTCATTAAAGCCCTGATTTGTGTTTTCTTCTGAGACAGGACTTGACTGCTGTTTTTGCTAAAAGGAAAAAAGAAAATGAAAAGACAGGGACTCTTCACTTGGACCTACAGGTGTCCAATAGGCAACTGAAAGCAGAACAAAATTCTACCTTTATTTTGTGTCTGTCTCATTATATTACCTTAAAACTTTGGGTCAGATCCCTGCTCAGCTCTATGTTTCAACATATTAATCATTTAGGCAATATGTGTCTAAAACCTGGCAATACAAGACTGATTAACCCAAAATTAACATAAACTGTCTCATTCCCCTTCTAGATTGAGGACAATAAGATAAGAGATTTACAGGAACATCCAAATGCCAGTAAGTCCAGAAGTCTCCAGTCATTGCCTTAAACCTAAGGTCACTTTAGATTCCAGCAGAGCCTCCATGAAACTGAGACTGTCAAGCAGAAACAGTCTCAAAGTGAGCAGATCACCTTCTCAAGCAGTAAGGACTTCTCCAGAGCCATTTGTAAAAACAGAACTTGGATAATCATCAACCAGATCCTAGCCCACCTCAGCCCCACTATAAAAAGAAACTTGCCTCAATCCCTTGTTAATGGGCCAGTCTGATCCTCTTCATCAGAGCTATGCCCCCTTTCCTATTTTCTCTTATTTTCCAACTGTGCCTAATAAATCAGTTTCTGCCTCTCACTGATGTGTCCTGAAATGCTATTCTGCAGCCAGAAGTTGAGAAACTGCCCAAGCCAAGTTGAAGTCCCCATATCCTCTTTAGGGGAACCTCGTCAGACCCCATCTGCTGACAAGACTTCCCAAGGAACAAGGCCTCTGAGCTCCACTGCACCCTCCAGTTCCTCTTTCATACCATTGAGATCCCTTCCTTTCCTTCCAGATATGACTATTTTTCAATCACACTAATCATTTTCAATGTGAGTTAAGGGAAGAGTAAGTAAGGGGAGAGGGATAGGAAGCAGAGAACAGGAGTTAGAATGGTTGCAGCAGCAGAATGGACCATCAGAGTCTGTTTTTGAGCCTCCAGGATGGAGAACTCTGTGGTAGTGGTGGTTGTGTTTTTCACTTCGATTACTCTGCAAATCTGATTATTTCTATCTCACCTCCAGTAAGATGGGGCACTTCAATCCTATAAGATGATGGTGATGGGAAAAGGAAGGCAGGCTAGGACTTAAGAGGTTCTTGCTATGCTGCTGTGGCATTTGTGTCTGTCTAATATGGCTTGGTTATTACTCGTCTTATTTAAGCCTCCTGAGGGTAGAGTCCATGCCTTGGACCTCCAGAAAGTGGTGTGGTATGCTGGAACAGGACCACTCAGTGCCTGCATGATTGTAAGTGAGTAGCTAGACCTTCTTCAATTTCAGTGTCTTCCTTTGTAAACTACAAATAGTAATCATAGCCCTATTTACAGGGCTCTAAGGACTACATTTAAAATCTGCTCACATCATACTTAATAAAAAGTAGCTAAGATGATTATGTTTTCATTTCCTCATCTGTAAAATGGGAATAATAAAATACCCACCTCATTGAATTATTTTAAAGATTATCCAAGTTAATATTTATAAGGTTCTTAGAAAGGCACCTGGCACAGTAAGCTTTGCATGTGCTATTAAATAAATGAATCATCTTGTTATTTTCCATAATGCCTGGACATTTCCTTGCCCAGGTAGTCTAATGCTAACACTAGGGCCAGGAGACAGGCAAGGGTAGAAACTCAAAAGAGGAGGCTTTTTTTTAGGCTGGGTAGTATACTTCTGTTCTTTCTTTTGAATTCATTCTCCCGTCACTGTTTTTCAATTTGAATCCTCTAAGATTTAAGTACTTGTGTCCCTTCTAAAATTCTGTGCAAACAATTCTTCATTCAATGATATTAAGAGTTGGGGCTTTCCCCCCCTCCAACAGTGGAGACTGAATCAAGGGCCTTCACCCTGAACTATAAAAAATTTTTCTGAGACAGGGTCTTGCTAAGTCATTAAGTTGCCCAGGCTGGGCTAGCACAATACCATGCTTGGAAAGGGGACAGATTTTAAGTTGTAATTAGATCATACAGCCCCAGGCTTCATGGATTGCATTTGTACCTTCCGAAGGGGCAGGAGGGAACAAGGTCATGCACTTTCTGTCCTATCGGTTCTCCTTATGAAGACACTATTGTAGACTGCTAAGTTACATAGAAGATAACTGGCAGCCAGGCAGGGATGGGCCCTTGAGGGAGTCCATGCAGAAGATGAGAACACATCAAAACTGTAGCAGGAGGTGCATCTGAAGAAGGCCAGGTCTCAAGATGGAGACACAATGCCCAGACCTGCATGCCTTACTAAGAGATAAGTAGCAACTTGAGATTATACTGTAATTAGCACACCTGGTCCAGTAAGTCCAGATAGGCATCAGACATCCAGTTGGGTGACCAGAAAATGTGGACCCATCCTTCCCCCAAAAAATGTCTTTGGTTTTTTCTATGTTAGAAGATACAGATAAGCTAAAGTTAATGGTGCTCTCACATACCCTTGCTTCATTTCCCTATTGTTTCAATATTAGCTAAGCGACTACTGTATACTTGTGATCCTATTGGTTGATTATAGTTTGCCCACATTGTACTCACCTTGTGATTTTGTTCTATGAAACATTCTTGTAGAAACAGCCTCACTGGCAACCCCCTTTTTTGGACCCCTCCTGTCGCTCAGCAGCTTTTCCTTAATAAACCTTTTCTACTCTTAACCTGCTTTGTCCCTTGAAATTCATTCTTCAATATTTTGGGGACACCGACTCGGTACATTGGACATCTAGCGGATTGGAAGTTATTTTTCCCCTGTCACAACACAATGTTCCTCCTCTCGAAAAGTCACAGCAATGAAATGCCATCTTGGAGGCAGAGATCAAGCCCTCACCAGACCCAAACCTGCCAGTGCCTTGGTCTTGGATTTCCCTGCCTCTAGAACTGTGAGAAATAAATTTCTGTTGTTTATAAATTACTCAGACTCAGATATTTTGTGACAGCAGCATGAAGACTAAAGCAGACCCATCTCCATCAACCCTCTCTTCTTTTCTCTCTGCTAGTGTTTCTCTTCCAAGAAAGGAACAGAAACTAATTTTCAAACTTCCCATATTTACTAAGGAATAGTGTGGCCAGACACCACAGCTCTGCCTACATCTTTCTCTACTACATCTTCCATCTGAATGTCCCTTTGTGACCTCTAATTAAAGATCCAGAGGTTCCACCAAGTGCCTAATCCTAATCAAGTACATGGTCATTAAATTTGTGTGAGGAATTTAACTGTGCATTCCAGGGTATAAAGTCTAATAGGGAAGTAAATCTATCAGAAACAACATCAGAACAATTGAGAAGTTCAGATAGTCACTCTATTGATGTTCTTTCTTTTGAGTTCACTCGATGCCCTATTCATTTTTAAAATAACATGTATTACGTATTTACCATGTGTTAGGTCTTTATTAAACTTTTATATGCTTCCCTGCACTCCCATTTTATCTTCAAATCATTAGCCAAGCATGGTAAATGTTATGGCTTGTATCTAGATGTGTACCCAAAACCTCACAGACTCATTAGGTGGGGCTTTTTGGAGCTGGCTGGATCAAAGGTGTGTGATGCTGGTGTTAAGGGTGTATAGTACTAAATTAGTCCACTGATTAGTTTAGCTTAGTTCTGGGTATGGATAATGGGAAGATGCATCCTGGGTGTGGGAGGCACAACCCAAAAGGCTTATAGCCTGGGTGGGATAAAAGGGAAAGAGAGGCTTGCTTTGCTGCTTTGCCTCCTTCTTGCCTGCCCTGCCATAGATTGTTACTCCTCTGTGATGCCCCTCTTCCATGGCACCCTGCCTAGAAGCCAGCTGACTATGGACTGAAACCTCGACTACCTATGAGCTGAAATAGATCTTTCTTCCTTTAACTTTTGGTGTCAGGCAGTTTGTCCCAGCAACGAGAATGTAACTAAAACAGTAGTTTATACCTGTAATCCTACATACTCAAAGGCTAAGGCAGGAGGATCACAAATTTGATGGCAGCCTGGGCAGTTTAGCAAGATGCTGTCAACAAACAAACAAATGAACAAGTCCTAGCCACATAATTATTAAGCGGCAGAGCCAGGCCTGATACCTGACTCTAAACCCATGCTAATTCTACATTCATAGGCACCAGCAAATTCTGATGGATGTTACCTTTGACAGTTCACTTGGCCTTCTAACTTTTTCTTTTTAATCTAGGTGTTTTCTCTGACATTTTTGGTTGGCAAAGAAAATGTGTGCACAACTTTATTCTAAATAAAGGGTCTTTTGCATCACCCTCCTTATGTCTAGAAGTACCTCTCGGGTCTTCATTTCTCCACAATGCCAGCCCTTCCTGTTCTCTGCTCCCCAACTTGTCACTGACTCTGAGATAGTTTCAACAAAAGAACTGGAACAGGAAGGGGTTTTTAAACAGGCTGTACCTTTCTCTAAATAATTAAAGAAGATGCTATCAGGGAGATCAGGTTTTTATTAGCTCTTCTCAAGTTCACTGTCACTCACTCTCATTCAAGGCAGGATCAAAGGCTGGGGTAGACAGTGGACACAGAAAAGTGTTCTAATTTGGACAGTCTGATGCAGAGTCCAGCTGTTTGCCTCTCATCTGAACTCTTTGCCAGTGGAATAGAGAAGGAGCTTGAATGATGGGTTATGGTTCTTTGGAAACAAATTTAAGGAAATGAATGAGCAATAAAATGAATGAAATAATTGTTGAGCCCCTATAATAGTGGGTGTATTGTGGGCAGTGAAGCTTTGAAAATACTAGCCCCAAGTTCTCAGAAGGGGCAAAGCAACTAGACCAATGGAAAATAAGCACCAGGAGAAAAAAATGCCTAAACCAGGGATGTGGAACACAGCTCCCATTCAAACATAGACAGTCTGCTAAATCCCGGTTGCAGCAACGTGTTCTTTGCAATTTTACTCTCAGGAGAATAAGCAGGCCAGGAGCCCACCCCACAGTGGGTGTCTCACAGCAGCCCTAGGACAATAAGGAGGAAATTGATTTTCCGGGAAGCAATTTCTCTATTAGCAGAGTAGTTCTGCATTTGCACAGAGGAGAGGTTAGGCTGACAGTTGGAAGGATTCCATCTGCTACTCAGAGTCCTAATTTGGATAGCTGCAGTGTTAAAAGGACACTATGAAATGCACTTTTTAATATGGGAAAGAGTGTTGATCTGTAGATTGGGAGCCTCCAGGCCAAAGGACCTAGCTGGAACTGGTCTTGCCCTGAGCCCTCGAGCCGATTCTTCCGTGTGCCTTCCTTTCTCTTACTGCTGTACATATAAAATGAGGTCAAACAGTACATGAAGTAGGGGGTTAGGAGCAAACTGAGGATTTAATCATAAATATTTATAGTACCCATCTCATTACAGAGGTTATGTAGATCTTTGTGTAATAACTGTCAGTTTGACTTCTTGCCTTGGTTTATGCTAGAAGTTAGTATGCCAGAGGCCTTACTAGCTTATATAATTTTATTTTATTTTGAGACAGGGTTTCTCTATGTAATCCAGTCTGGCTTTGAATTTGTGATCCTTCTGTCTCAGCCTCCTGAGTGCTGGGATCACAGGCATGCACCACCATACACAGCTATATCTTGTCATTTTACCATCATGTTTCTAGGAAGGAAAAAACCTTAGAAAATAATAGCTACTTTGCATAGAATGCTACACTCTTGAAGAAAAAGTAGTTCCCTTCTTAAAATTCCTTTTTGCCCAGCTGCCTGGGTCTGCAAACAAGAATGAAAGACCCTAAATTTATGTGGCTTCAAATGTGACTTCTCTGGGGATTAGGGGATGGCCGCACCCATTCTAGATTAAAGCAGGCACTGTGGGGTTAGGACAGGCCCTGTGAGGGAAAGCAGCCTGAAACAATGGCCCCTTCTTGTGCTCCCTCACCCACGCCCTGTTGACTCAACCTTGGGAGTTGAGAAAACAGAAAACATTTCTGCCTACGACCTCCTCCCCCTCAAGTCATTTAGTCTCTCTAGGCTTCAGCTGCCTCAACTATGAAATGAGGGATTGGAGTGGATGATCTCTCAAAGCCACAGCCATAAATTCCCTTTTCTGGGGCAGTACCAATTAAAATAATCTGTTCACCGTCCCTGTAAATTCACCAGGGTTTGTCAGGCTAAATGTCCTAGTTTTGGGTTCTGAAAATATGGTCACTGTATTTATAAGATCACTTTCAGCACTGACATTCTATGCCACTAGGATTCTAAGTAGGTAACAGCCTTAAGTGCCTGTTCTAATTACTCTGTGTATGACCTTGGGCAAGTTGGTTAACCTCTCAGGGATTCAAGTCCTTATCTATAAAATTAGGGATGATAAAATCTTATCTCAAAACAGGGAGCTGGACCTGCTAGAGATGCCTCTGGCTAAAGATTTATGATTCAGTGACTTGGGACCCAACTGTTCTAGGGAAAAATCAGTAGCTGGGCCTGTGGATGTTTAAAAGGCTTGTAAGAAAGAAAAAAATGAAAAATAAATAAATAAAAGTGGGGCAAGGGTGTAGCTCAGTGCTGGAGTGCTTGCCTAGCATGTATGAGCCCCTGGGTTTGATCCTAAGTACCTCCAAATAAATAAATTAATAAATGCCTAGAGTACATGGCAAATGCATTGATGGTATCTCCAAGGACAGTGTGCCTTTGTCACCTGGAGCAAAACCAGGGAGCACTATTCCAGCTGCCTGCTGAGAAGAAAGGAATTCTATGGTGACTGTCAGTGGACTCTTAGGCAAAACTTCCTGTGCAGCCCTTCTTTTGGGAACAGAGGAAGCCTTTCAGGAATTCATTCCCAGGTTCTAGGGATGTCACATTACTGTTTTTCCTTCTCTCCAGTATTTCCATTATCAAAGAAGATTCTAGAAATGGAACATTGGGAATTCAAAGACTCGAGATCTGACACACCAGTTACAAGCTGTGTAATGCTGGAACAGTCACTTACTGGTTCTGGACCCAGTTTCTTCACAGAATGTTTCACCACATAACCATTGATAAAAAGACAAAGATATACAGTATTCTCTCATAATACATTTCAACATAGAGTTTTCCTTTTGTAAAGGGACCCAAACTGGTGACTGATGTAAAGGGAATATATATATATATATATATAAAAATTTTTTTGGTACCAGGGATCAAACTCGGGTCCTTGTGCTTGCACAGCAGGTGGCAAAACCACTGAGCTAAATCCCCAGCCCAAGGGAATATAGATATTAAGAATTTTTAAGGAAGAGAGAAACTCTGACCTCAGAGTCAGGGTCCTGACTGTGACTGCTTATGGTTCTTCATCCTTCCCTGGCCTGCCTCCTATCTTTGAGAGACACAGGCTTCTGTTCTAAGGAAAAATCAGAATGGGATACAGCTCCTGCCTCACTTGCTAGGCCCTCAGACATCTTGAGGGGGTGTATGCCAGTGCCATACTAACCATGCTGGGCCTTTTCACCAGCCAATTTGTAAAGATGCCAGGAAGGTTCCCATATCTTCCTCTCCGAGGTACGGTGCCCATAGGCACAAGGACTCAGCCAGTACCAGGGCAGTGAGGTGGGTGGAATGACTAGCACAGGGGCAAGCTCCAAGATGTCCTGGTTAGCGATTCTATGGAATCTTAAATGGTAGATATTGGGTATCAACAGGGGGATATCTTGGGCCTGAGAGAACTCCCTTTCCCTTTCGTCTACATGTAGGCAACAATGTCTTCCTCCATTGACCATCCAGGCTATCAATGGAGTATTGTGAAATACCCCTATCCAGGTCTCCATCTATTGAGTCTTATTCTTAGCTTCATGCTTGGTATACAATGTATGCCTGCTGATCCTTTAGGTTTCTGTTAAAGCAAAATAATAATAAGATGTTTTGTAAATGTTCCTAGTTGACCTTTCATTTGCTTTCAACAAATGAACTTGCTCCCTTGCCCACTGTTGCCCCTTGGGTAAGGATAAGGCTTGTGAGTGGTAGGCACACCACTATCTAGGCTGATGAGCTGGGAGCCAGGCAGCTCAGCCAAGTCTGCTGTACTGATGCCATGGGAGGTGACAGGATCAGGGAGTAACACTGATGATCCAAACTGAATGCTGGGATTGACTTTGTTCCTCTTTTTCCTCTTACCCCTCATACCTTATTCAGACCCACTCTGGAATACTTAACTCATGGGAACTGTGTGAGCAGCGCTGAGAGAGTTACACACAAACACAAACACACACACACACACACACACTGCATACAATGTTACTATTTTCCATCTCTCCATTCTCTGATGGGCTCCAGCAATGGGGAACCCAGGAGGGTGACTTAAAATTAAACACACATTTCCCTTTCCTTGCTGAGTGTGGATGTTGCCTCTCACTCTCCCTCCTACCCACTTCCTTTTCCAATTCAGTTTTCCTGCTCCAGAGAGAGCCATCTGGGTAGAATGTTGCAATATCAATTCTTTCAAGGGACTGCGTTTGGCATTCAGTCAGATTCATGGTGTTTTACTTTCATCTCTCTGTTAGAAAATCAGCTGACTCCTGTAAGTGGTTTCTTTGGGGTAATATCATTATTGCAGTTTTTCCTTTTCTCCAGAATCAAGGCTATTTTTCCCCCTGAAGGACTTCTTGGCATTTCCGCGAGGTCTATTATTCTGTTGTGCTTGAAGGATGTGGTATCCTGTTTATGCTGCAAACAGTAAAATGAAATTCCCCCTTAGGATCACTCGCTGAGCCTCAGGGTCAGCTCTGCCGAAGGAATCCCATCTGTCCTGGATCAGCATCCTGGCCCCAGGAGACAAGGCTGGGAGTGGAAGGGAAATGGACTAGCAGAGGTGGTGTTGACCTTCTAGGCTTGTGTTTGCATGTGACCGTGAGTAAATGCCAGTAAAAGCAATGCGGACAGGGCAGGCTCAAGAAATGCTGTTTACCACTGAGTGTCATGGACCTGTGGCATATGACAAGGCCTGGTCCTAGTTTTCTGAGTCCCATCAAATCATATTCCTGCATAAAGAAAGGTCCTCAGAGGATTTTTTTTGATTGAAAATGAGCTGTCTTACATCATGTGAATGAGCAACCCCAGCAATCTTACATGCCATAAGTTTCCCTGGTAAGGTCTCTGTTGAGTTTTGATGTGGTCACCTAATCCTCACCCTAACCCTAACCCTAGAATAGTCTTGGATCTCAATAGTCTTGGATCTTTAAAAATAGTCCATGTTCTTCATCTCCTCCCACAACTTTCCTTAGCAAAATAGGATCATCAGTGTATTAGCACCCCCTCTGCTTAGTTAGCTAGCAAGTATACAAGAAAGGGGAATAATTCAGGGGGTACATGAAGAGGTTGATGACTGTACTTTGTTTGAAAATAGTGGAATTGGTAGTTTAACACAGATTGGTGTGCTTCTTGCTTCCGAACTGCTCCCAAGTGATGTGAACATTCTTGGCCTAGTTTTCTGGGGGAACCAAATCTTTTTGGGTTTGGGATTCAAATACAGTGCCCAGTTCATCCCAGAACTAGTTAGCCACTGAATTTCAACCCTGTTTTCATCCTTGGAATCTCATTATTGTCCCTACCCTGAAAATAGCCTCCAACACAATACCAAGTTCCAAAGCAAGCTCCCCCTGTAGCTCTGTAGCTTGGTCTGTGGTGACTGCCATGATTTTCTGTCTTTACTCTCCCACTTTCCCTTGTTGGCCAGATAAAGTTTCTCCCTTGGGACTGAGACCAAAACCTAGTTTCTGGCATTTAAACATGTAAGAGTTGGTGTTGAACAAAAATTTAGTATATGAAAAGCAACTTTAGTTTAATTTTGTCTTGTTTTTCCTATCTGACTGAGACCATTACATATAGCTTTATGACCCCAGAGCCCAGCCCAGAGCTTGACCACAGGAAGTGTTTAATGGAAGATTATTGCACAAACTTCCTCTTCAAAAATAATTTCTCCATTGCTGGAAGATAAAATAGGTACAACTCTTGAAGACACAGACATGGCAAAGGCTTTCTGAACAAAACCCTAGTGGCACAAGAAATATTACCAAGAATCAACAAATGGGACTGTATCAAATTAAAAACCTTCTGTAGAGCAAAGGAAACAACCAACAGAGTGAAGAGACAACCTACAGAATGGAAAAAAATTTTGCCAGCTAGTCCATGGACAGAAGGCTAACATGAGGAATATATAAAGAACTAAAATAAAAAAGTAGGCCTTGTCTTAATTACTTTTCTCATTGCTGAGACAAAATATCCAACACCCAAAGTTAAAGAAGGAAAGGTTTATTTTGGCTATGGTTTGTAGAGGTTTTAGTTCACAGTCAGCTGGCTCCAAGGTGGGGTGGCATGGCAGAGGGTATTGCAGAGGAGAAACAGTTAATAGCAGGCAGAAGGTAGCAAAGCAGCAAGAAGTGAAGCAGCAGAAATAGCAGCAGCAAGAGACAGCAGCATCCCTCTTTGTGTTCATTATTTCCTTCCAGGTAACCCACCCTTAGAGTAGGTAGCACTCACACCCATGGTGGGGCATCCTTAATCTCAGCATCACACACTTAATCCCAGTATCACACTCTAGATCCAGCCACCTCCAAAAACCCCACCTATGCTCACATGAGGCTTTTTGAGGGATATATAGATACAACCTATTACAGACCCCTCAAAATAAAGGAGCTAGTCAAAAAATGGGCAACTGAAATTAGTAGACACTTTCAGAAGAAGTGCAAATGGTCAGTAAATACATGAAAAAATGCTCATCATTGCTGGCCATCAGAGAAATGCAAATTCCTACACTGAGATACTGTCTTACCTCAGAAAGAATGGTTATCATTTTAAAAATCTAAAAATGAATGCTGGTGAGGATGTGGGAAAAAATTACTACACTGTTGGTAGGTATATGAATAGTACAATCATTATGGAAATCAGTATGGAGAGTCCTCAAAAAAATAAAAGTAGAAATTCAATTTGACCTACCAATCTCCCTCCTAGATATCTTCCTAAAAGAGTTAAAATCATCATATTACAGAGGTACACGCATACTCATGTTTGTAGTTTCACAATTTCTAATAGCTAAATCTTGGAAACACCATATATGTCCATCAACAGATGAACAGATAAGGAAAATATGATATTTATACACAATGGAGTACTATGATGCCATAAAGAAAGATAAACTTTAATTAATAGGTAAATGGATGCAACTTGAAAACATGATATTAAGTGAAGTTAGTCAGACACACAAGCTTTATTTATACATATACAAATTAAAAACAAAATAGAGAAAGATAAATAGAAAGAAGAAAGAAGTTCAAATACTTCCCCAAATTACATATTCTATTATTTAAAAATATTTCAATATATATGCTAATGTATTGCAATATATGTTCAATAAACACTGAAGTTTATATTAGTTTGTTGAAAAGAAAGTTTGTGCTATTATCTGCTTCTTTTTTTTAAAGAATCTTTTTGGTTTATGTCCTGTACTGAGTAACTATACTTTGAAGATAACAATATACAGAATAACAAGTACTGTTTTTCTCTTATTATTTGGTTATGAAAAGATTTTTTTTCATAAAAGAAAAAGAAAAAAAATAATGTATCCAGGTGACCAGGTAGCTTCTATTTGGTAGTTTTCAGTAAAGGGCAAGCTCTGGACTCACAGACTGGCCCACTCCATCAACAGACCCTGTAACATATTAAAAGATCTTTCTTCAGTGAGTTGGGATCTGACTTTCTATAATGTGGGCATCACACATGCTACACAAGCACTCTGCCACTGAGCTGCATCCCTAGCCATTTTTATTTTAATTTTAGGAAGAGTTTCACTAAATTGCCCAGAGTGGCCCTGAATTTATAATCCTCTTGCCTCAGGCTCCGGAATAGCTGGAATCACAGGAATGCACCACCTTGCCTAGCTCTGCAACTTTAAGATATTCTTTCTACTTCACTCTCTGAGGTTAAAACAACAAATCAACTATGTCTTCTCACCTAACATTTGGTTTCCTGTCTTTTATTTTCCATGTTAAACATTTCTAAGTCATTGAATTTTTCCTTAGATGACTATTTTTTGGGGGTGGGCAGGCAGTACTGGGGACTGAACCCAAGGCCTTTGCACTGAGCTACATTCCCAACCCTTTTTTAATTTGAATTTTGAGACAGTGTCTTGTCATTTTCTCATTGCTGGGACAAAATACTCAACACCCACAACTTAAAGGAGGAGAGGATTATTTTTGTTCACAGTTTGCAGAGTCCATAGTTGGCTGGTTCCAAAGCAGAGTGGGCAGCATGGTAGAGGGGAAAGAGCTCAGGTCATGGCAGGCAGTACATAGAGAAGGATAAAAGAGTAGGAAGGATGTACAGTTCCAGGCCACAACCCCAGTGACCCACCTCTTCCTACAGTCTTCACCTTCCTACATCACACTCAACCCATGAGTGGACTAATCTAGCATCATACCTATGATCCATTCACACACCAAAACTCCACCTATGAGCACATGAGGCTTTGCGGGGGGGACATTTAGATATAAACCATAGCAGACAGGGTCTTGCTAAATCACTAAATTGCCTAGGTTGGGCTTGAATTTGCAACCTTCCTGCCTCCCGTGGCCCGAGCACTGGGATAACAGGTGTGTGCCACCACACCCACCTCAAATTTTCTTTTTTATTTTAATTGGTAAATTCTTTATTTTGGTGAATATTGGGTGTATTTATTACCACCACTTGACTTTCTACAGGTCAGAGGAGAGTCATTCATTAAACAGTGCACTGTCATTAGACAGTAAATATTTGGAAGACACTAGAGGGGTTTAGATATGAAGAGAGGAGAAAGTTACTCAGGCAAGAACATGAGATCTGGCCATCTAACTACAGGAAATGAGGAACCCCACCCAATCTAGCTCAAATTCCAGCCTCGTCAAAAATGTTTGTCAAAACATGTCCCATAACAATTATTTGATGATCAAAAACAGGGTGATAATTTTAAGAGAGGATCTTCTTGACAGGAAAGACCCAATTAATGACCCAACTGAACACACAGCAGGACAACAGTGTTAGGACAAATTAAGACACCACTGTGGATACAGCCTTCTCCGGACAAGCTCCCACTCACAGATAACCACGTTATTTATGGCATAAAGATGCTGTAGATAGTGCTCACGTAGAGGTTCATCTGAGGAGGCTTCTTCTTGCTAGGTTCAAGAAATCTCATAATTATAGGGATATTACTCAATTTCACCATGTATTCCTGGAGGAAAGGAAATGCAGATAGGATGTTAAGAATTTTCTCTTCCAAAGCCAAAACAGTTTGGAGTAAAATCACGTCCGCAAGACTCAGCTGATTACCAACAAGAAGGTTTTGCCCATGACCCCTTGAAACCCTTCAAACACTGGAAAGTATCTAATTATAGCCTTCTGAGCCATGTGAACCACTTCCTTTTGCTGAGCTTCTGGTTTTAAGAAAGGGCGTGTGATAAGCAGTTCCAGGTGATCCAGCATCCCCTCCACGTACTGTCGATCAGGGCTCTGTCCTTGAGGTCCCTGCAAAGAGCTGTTGTTCTTCAGCTATGCAGTGGAGAATCTTTGGGTCTGCACCAACTTCATCCTGTCAATTTTGACCATGGGCACTTGTTGGACAGCAGGTGGTTACTGTCCTCCAGCATCTGCAATTGTTTTTTGCTTCCAGAAATTCCTTATCAAACTCCATTCTGTCCAGGACCTATCTGATGGACTCCATGTGGCCTCTCTCCCTGGGGTAGTGCAGCTCGGGCCTCGCTGCCACGATGCTCTAGGGCTTTCTGCCACCGAGTGCGGCCACCAAGAAGAACCCAGCCAGGGCCACTCAGCACAGATGGGGCAGGGACAAGGACCAGGAGGGAGTCAGGCACTGAGGCCAGGGGAGAGGGACATGTTTTTATTTAAATTTTTATTCTTAATTGTCAAATAATGAAATATGTATTTATGAGGCACAATAGGATGGTTTGGTAATATATATACATTGTGGAATGATTATATCAAGCTAATTAGCATATCCATACCTCACATACTTACTTTTAAATAGAAAATCCTTTCTTAGAGCAATTTTTAGTTATGCAAACATTATTATTAACTATGGTCACCTTGCTGCGCAATAGAGCTTAAAAAATACATTTGTCCACTTTGCCTGTTTGGTCAACTTTTCTCCGTTCTCTATCCCTCCAAAGGTTTTTTTCCCCTTTGTTTTTTTCCTTTGTTTTAATTTTTTATGGTGGGGACCATGCACTTACACCCTCAGAGTACTCCCCCAAATTTTCTTAATGTTTGCCACCATCAAGATTCTATTCAGTCAATTCATTTTTATTTTATTGTATAGAGAAGGGGGCCTCACTATGTTGCCCAGGCTGGCCCTGACCTCTGAGGCTCAAGTCATCCCCCTGCCTCAGCCTCATGAATAGCAGGGGTTACAAGCACAGACCATGGCAACTGACAATGATTCTGTTTAAACATTTGTTTATGTTAATGAGCATACATGAGGGTATTGCCCTGAAACCACTCCCATTTATTTGTACTCCTTTTGAGGTGAGCTGCAGGAACCTTGCTCTAAGGTTCCTGCCCAGGACGGATCACCCCTTTCACTGTGAGCTTTGTGTTTCCAAGGACGCATTTTAAAAGCACTTACATTTTTAGGAGAGGCCACCATAGACCACTGAGCCTCAGCAAATCAAGGGCAGCCTAGTTGTGATGAAGTAGGAGAGAGAAATGTGAGCTGAGGAATCAGATATTTTGGGGAAGCAAAGCTACATTGGGATTTATAATAGGTGGAGAAATGGGAAAAGGGCCAAATGAAGAGGTGGGTACCTAGAGGGGTCACTAAATTATACTGTTGAAAGGAAAGGCACAGAGTGTGGTAGGGAAGAAGGACACATAGCAGAAAACCTTCCTAGCTCACAATTTTTTCTCATTGACCCAGTTTAATATTCTTTTTTTTTTTGTACTGGGTATTGAACTCAGGACCTTGGGCTTTCAAGGCAGGAGCTGGAACCACTGAGCTAAATCTCTAGCCCCGTCCAATATTCTTTAAAATGGCAGCCTCTGAACTAAATCTGAGACTCAAGTTATTTTGCATATTTTTGTTTGGGTGGTGGGGATACAACCCAGAGCTTCGTGCATGCCAAGTGCTTATGTGACCGTTGCAGCTCAATGACCATTGAGCTACACTTCCAGTCTTTACATTCACATTTTCAAATTTAACTGTCAAAGAAAAATGATCCCATTTTAATTTTATTTCAATATACTTCTATAAATTTCATATAAAATGTTTTACATTTGTGCTTATACAGAATGATTAAATTCAGAATAAAATGATGTAGAAATATTTGATATATCTTTTATTCTGGAAGCCTAGTAAGCAAATTTAGTCTTCTATTTAATTGAAAAAGATAAGAATTTTCACTAACAAAAAAATCTGAAATATAAATAAGTATTTTCACATTTACATTTCTTTTCCCAGCCACGTGGTAGGATAATTTGCTGTTTTTCTGTTCTTTTTTCATCCAGAGTAGACTGCAATTCCTTACCTAACAGTCTTTTCATGGAGTTTAACCTTTATTCAACCAGAGGAAAGAACCAGAGTTACTGATTTGCTTGTTGCCACACAGCTGGCCAACTGTTAATTCCTTAGAGAAAATTCTTGTGCCAGCCCTTGGACTCCTAGCTTTGACACTTGGGTAATTTGTCTTCTGTGCAGGACGAGAGTCCTCTTTCTCTCCTTAAGACCTCCCTGTTGGCTTTTCCAATTAGTATAAACATACACATCTTGAAAAAAATCACTGCTCTGTTTCTCACATGAGAAATATGAAGATCCCATAGAACCCAGATTTATGGTCCATTTCTGCCAGGTCTTCCAATTAGGTGATGTTGTGGCTTGTGTTTAGATGTCCCCCCAAAGTCTCATGCTATTTTTGAGGTGGCTGAATCTAGTGTGTATGATTGATTCATGGTGGGGCAAAGCCCAAGGGCACTAGGATTAAGGGAATAAATGATGTGTGGGGAGTATGGTGTGGAAGATGCTCGAGAGAAAAAGACAAGATGTTTGTTCAGAACCCTGGTTTGCATCTAGGAAGACTACATTCCTGGCACCTATGTATCCATCTGATGTACACCTGGGTAGAGGGAACAGTATGTTTTAAATTTGATCCCTTTGATAACTCATGATAAATGTGGGTCTAGCCTCAACTACTCACCAGTATTCTCTGAACAGGGGGCTTTTGGGACTATGTCTCTACCTTGTGATAATCTTGGCGCATTCTAAAATAAGGCAAGGGTACTCCCTGGGGAAGAAAGGAAGCGTGAAGCTCTGCATGACAATTGATAGTTCTTCATTTTTGATGCCAGGGCAGGATTGGATAATTTGAATCAGCCTAAACTTCAAGGTCTAGTATAGTAGCGACCAGAGTACTGCTAAGTGAACCAATACAGGAAGCTTTAGAAGAACAGCATAAGCCTGTCCAGTTAATATTACTGACTAGCTCTTCAGGTTGGGCATCCCTACTCTGAAAATTCAAAATCTGAAATGCTCCTAAATCTGAAACTTTTTGAGAGAAAATGTGACAGGATAACTGGAATATTCCACCCTGAACCTCATGTAATGGATCACAGTCAAAATGCAAAAACATTAAAAATATTGTATAGTTACCTTATACCTTGTAAAAGGGGTGCATAAAGCAAAGGTAAATTTTGTGTTTAAATTTGGATCCATCCCTAAGATATCTCATTATATATATATGCAACTTTTCTAAAATTCAAAAATAATCTGAAATTGGAAGCACTTCTGGTCCCAAGTATTTCAGATGAAAGATACTCAATATGTATTTATTATTACAGAAGTATATACCATGTGCTGTTAGTTAGAGCAAAGAACAGATATTTCTCTCTGGGGGTGTGGGAAGGGTTCATGACGAACGTGATATTTGAGTTGAGCCTTGATAGAGCTGATTGCCCTGCACCTATGGGGCATGGCTGGGTGCAGGGGCAGATGATCATGCAGAGAGAATATCACATGCATAGGCAAGGACTCACAAAGAGAATAAGATGCCTGAGAAACTCCAGAAGACTGAGTACTTGTGGGGTCACTAAGTATATTTGTTTTCTTCAAAGATGAAATAAAGAGGAAATTGTCAACCTACTTGGAGATAATATATTCTTACTGTGTTTTGTAATCATTTTGTATTTAAAAGCACTGAGTAAATGCATATATGGGGAAGGTGGCATCCATAAATTGATGAAAGCTGCTTTGACACCTATAGGAGTAAATGCATATATGGGGAAGGTGCCATCCATAAATTGATGAAAGCTGCTTTGAC
>NW_004624812.1:3657498-3683090 GCF_000247695.1 Heterocephalus glaber
AAAAAAAAAAAAAAAAAAGGACTGGGGATGTAGCTCAGTGCAAAGACCATGGCTTTAATCCCTGGTGCTTAGAACATTCCTGGAAAAAAAACTGGAGTTGTGGTCAGTTCTGTGGTTCACAAATGCTGGGAGTGTCTAGTGAACTGGTGGTAAGGCCAGATGGAGATTCATTCCTCCAGGGGTAGCATGTGGTGGAGTTATAAGGAATTTCCTGGGAAAGAAATCATCCTAAGAAAAAGGAACAACCACAATGTGCTTGATCCTATAAGAAAACCCACTCATCCTCTTGATGGGAAAAGTGCTTTATTAGACATCTGTCTCTTAGATTTATTCTCGGCTAGTTTTATGGAAAATGAAAAAGTGCCCAGGTAAAGTGAACTTATCTGCAAGCTCTTGTGAGATTCCTTTAGAACTCATAGAGGCATTTTCAATAGCGGGCACCTTATAGGCAGGACTGCCAGCCTGGTGGTATGAAATTGTATCTCATTGTGGTTTTAATTTACTCTTCACTGATGACTAATGATGGTGAACCTCTTTTCATTGCTTCTTTGTCATCTCTACACCTTTTTGGAGAAACATCTATTCAGATCCTTTGCTTCTTTCTCTCATTCTTTTGCCTTTCTTTTTTTTTTTTCAGTGTTGGGATCAAACACAGGGCATTGTGCATGCTAGGCAAGCACTCTACCACTGAGCTACAGCCCTAGTCTTATTTTTTGTTGAATTATATTTCTTTTTATTATTAAATTGTAAGAGTTCTTTATGTATTCTGGATAAAAGTCCTTTATATTATTTGCACATTTCTTTTTCCATTCTTTGGTTATTTTAAAAAAATTTCTTGATAGTGTACACTGAACACAAAAGTTTAGAATTTTAATGAAATTCACATTTTCTTTTGCTGTATATGTTCTTGGTGTCATAGATAATTGTATTTTGACAAAACAAAAGTCCTGATGATTTAGTTCTATGTTTTCTTCTAAGATTTTTATGCCTTTCGCTCTAATATTTAGGATTTTGAGCTAATTTGGATTAATTTTTGTGTATGGAATGAGATAAGAGTCCAACTCTTGCCCTTAGATAATCTAGATTCTCAATTCTATTTTATTGGTCTATATGTTTATTCTTTTTTTCTTTTTTTTTGGTACCAGGGATCAAACACGGGTCCTTCCACTTGCATAGCAGGCAGAGGCACCACTGAGCTAAATCCCCGGCCCCTATATGTTTATTCTTTTCTAGTACCACACTATCTCTATTACTCTTTCCAAAGGTTGTCACCTTGATTGTCTTTGCGCTTCCCAAGAGATTGGTGGAGCATACTTCTGGGGGTGTGTGGATGGGTCATGGAAACATGACCTTGGGTACCAGTATGGTCCCTGGTCCCTTCCACTCTGGTGCTGTTCTCTTGCTCTGCTTCCTGGCCACCATGACCTGAACATCTGTACTCTGCCATACCCTTCCACCATGATGTTCCTCCCTTGGAACTAGCTGACCTTGGGCTGAACTCTTTGAAACTATGAGCCCAGCTAAATCTTTCCACCTTTAAATTGTGGGTGTCAGTTACTGTGTCCCAATAGTGGAAAAGCTGATTAGTATACTGCTGCTTTGGGTATTTGTAGTAATTTTTTTCCCTTGCTGTAGTGTGAATTGAATTCAAGTCCTCATGCAAACCAGGCAAACATTCTACGCTGACCTACATTCCCAGACCTGTTTTGCAAATTTTATGTTTATACAATGTCTCTTAAGCTCCGTGGGGAGTATTCAAACTTGTGATCCTTCTGCCTCATCTCTTAAGTAGCTAGATTTATGGGTGTGCACCACCATGCCTGGCTGTAAGTTTTGAAAGTGAGAAGTTTGAGTCCTACTGCTTTATTATTCTTTTTCAGAATTATTTTGGCTATTCTGTGTGCCTTGCAATTCCATATGAATTTTAGAATTATCTTGTCATTTTCTACAAAGGAAGTCAGTTGGGATTAGGACAGGAATCACATTGAATTGTAAATCAATTTTGGTAGTATTAGTATCTGAATAATTGATTGGGTATTTATAGCTATGGATTTTCCTCTAATTTGTGTTATAGTTGCATCCCATAACTTTTGATATGCTATTTCTTTTTGACCTATTTATTATTTGGGAATGTGTTTTTAAATATCTATTTATCTTTGAGTTTTCCAACGTTTTTTCTGATTGGTTCCTAATTTCATTCTATGTGGTCAGAGAACATATTTTGCATTGGTTTAGTATTTTAAACTTATTGAGGTTTATTAAAACAAACCTAGTATGTGTTCTACACTGGAGAATGTTTTGTGTGATCTTGAGAAGAATGTATGTGCTGTTCGTGGTGGTTTGAGGGTTCTATTGATGTTGTTAGGTCTAATGGTTTAGTGTTCAAATCAACTTCTACATGAGTCTTTTGTTTAGTTGTTCTATACATTATTGAAAGTGGCATACTAAGATTTCCAAAATATTGTTGAACTATTTTTTTCATCTTTTGTCAGATTTTGCTTTATGTATTTCAGTATGCTGTTAGTAGGAGCACATATCTTCCTGATAGATTGACCTTTTTATCACTATAAAATGTTCGTCTTTATGTTTGATAACATTATTTTGGTTTTTGTTTATAAGTCTACTTTGTATAAATATTTAAGCTTTCCTTTGGTTGTTTTGCATTTTAAATTTTTCCTTTAATTTTTAAAATCTTTTATTTGAATTCTTTTCTCTTTGCTTTTGTATACACTTTCCCCCTTTGATTTATTATAATGCATCTATGGAAACAAAGTGTAGCTCCTGTAAACACATAGTTAAACCATGTTTATCCACCCAGTCTGAAAAATCTCTCTTTTTATTGGATTGTCTAACCTGTTCAAATTTAACTTTATTATTATAAATGTTATTTTATTTTGTTATTATAAATTTAATTTATATCTGCCCTTATACTTTTTAAGTATGTTTTATATTTTTTCTTCCCTCTTTACTGTGTGGCATTTTTACTGCTTGGCACCAAGTGAATATTTTCTAATGTAGCATTACCATTTCTTTGGTGATTCTTTTACTGTACAGTGGTAACTTGGTTCACAAACTCAATTTTCTCCATGATTCTGGTCACAAACCGAATAGCCCAAACACTGAATCAAATTTTTCCATAAGGTCAACATTGATCCCAACCATTGAATTTGATTAGGTTTTAAACTAATTTGGTTTGTATCCAGAATCATGGAAAGAATTGAGTTTGTGAAGTGAGGTACAACTGTATTTTAGGGTTTTGAAAGCGGTCCACTAGGGTTTAGTATATACATCTTTTTTTTTTTTTTTTTTGGTGCCAGAGACTGAACTCAGGTCCTTGAGCTTGTGTAGCAGGCTGCGAAACCACTGAACTAAATCCCTGGCCCCTAGCATATACATTTTAACATATCAGAATCTAGAGAAGACACTAATAAAAATCTAGTGGGGCTAAAGAGATGCAAAACATGAATGTCCAGCATGGAAAAGAATAGGAGTCCAAACAGAAAAAGGTCCAACCAGAAATCCAGGAGATTAAAAATACAATTGAAATTATGGGCAGCAGAAGCAACGAATATGAGAATAGTGTCAGATCTAGGGAACAGGGTTGTGGTAAATGATCAGTTAATGAGAAGTACCTTAAAAACATGAGAACATGGAAAATGGATCCAATGGCTGATAGATGACTCAAAGAAGACTAACATAGGAGTGACTGGAAATAATTAAAAATTAGGAGACAGCACAAAGGGCATAAAAACTCTGTTTACAGAAGTAATAGCAGAAAACTTTCCAGGCATGCAAAAAGAATTTAACATACAGATAAGTGAGGCATATATAGTCATGTTCAGAAAAAAAAAACATTCCAGGCTTCATCATAATTAAAATATCAGAAATCTGACACAAGTACATAATCTTAATGGCTACTAGAAAAGCAATTGGTCACCTAAAAAGGAAAACCCATCAGAATTATAAAAGATTTTTCAACACAATCCTTAAAGGCAAGAAAGTTGGAATAAAGTGTTCCACACTGTCTTATTCTCAGCAATTGGATTTCAAGCCAAAACTGATCAAAAGAGGAAAAAGACATTGCACGCTGGTTAACAGAACTATTCAACAGGAAGAGATAACAATTATAAACATACATGCACCAACTACAGTGGACACAACTTTATAAAACAAACACTAATAGACATGAAAGATTAAAAAAAGGACTTTATAATAATTTTGATCATGCCTTCTTTTCTCCTTTCTTGATCAAGAAAAGGTATTATTTTGACAATTAGGCTTAACATATTATGTTGTAGATTATTCATTGAACTATTACGTGTTTAGCTGCAACTTAAATTTATTTAGTATACCATCAATAGCTGATTAAAAAGAACCACATATTTCTAGTAAAAAAAAAAAATCACATTTGAACCAAACCTTTGAACAAATGGACTTAATAGATATATACAGAGTATATATACAACAACAGAATACACATTCTTTTCAGCAGCACATGGTAATTTCTCCAACATAGGCCACATACTAACTGATAAAACAAACCTAAGTAATTGAAAAATAGTCAAAATTTTACCATGCATATTATCAGGTCACAGAATAAGGAAACTAGAAATCCACAGCAAAAGAAACAACAGAAACTATGCAAACATATGGAAATTAAACAACACACTCTTGAATGATCAATGGGTCAGAGACCAAATTAACAAAGAAATAAAAAAAACCCCAAAAACCCCCAAATTAACAAAAAAATAAGACAGTTCCTAAAATTAAATGTAATGCCACTGCAACATACCAGAACTCAAGGAATTCAATGAAAGCAGGGAAGTTTATAGTGAGGGAAGTTTGTAGCTATGAATGCCCACAGCAGAAAAACAGAACCAGCCCAAATAAATAACCTAATGATGGAGTTTACCGTCCTAGAAAAACAAGAACACTCCAAATCCAGAGCTTGTATAGGGAAGGAAATTATAAAGTTTAGAACAGAAATCAATGAGATGTAGATTTTTAAAAAATTAAGAATCAATGAATTGAAAAGCTGGTTCTTTGAAACAATAAACAAAATAGACAAAATAAACAAATACTTAGCCAATTTTACCAAAAAAGGAAAGAAAAGACATAAATTAATGCAATTAAAAATGAAAAAGGTGAAATCACAACAGATATCACCAAATCAGCCTTAGTTATTTTTCTCATTGCTGACACAAAATACCTGATACTCAAAGTTAAAGTAGAAAAGATTTATTTGACTCACAGTTTGTAGAGGTTCCAGTTCATAGTTGGCTGACTCCAAGCCAGGGTGGCATGGCAGACAAGCATTGCAGAAGAAAACAGTTCATGGTGCTCAGAAGGTAGCAAAGCAAGCAAGGGACCTTAGCAGCTTCTTTCTGCCTCTTTTATACTCTATCCAGGCTACCAGGATTAGGGTGGACTGGTTTAGTAATCACGCACCCTTAATTCCAGCAACATACACTCTAGATCTAGCCATGTCTGAAAAAGCCCCACCTATGACCACACTGAAGAAACATCTAGACACAAACCATAAACTAAATTAAACTAAACTAAACTATAGGTTGAGCTCTCCAATAAACATAGATGCAAAAACCCTTACCAAGATACCAGCAAAGAGAATGCAACAAATCATTAAAAAGATCATACAGCATGATTAAGTAGGCTTCATCCTAAGGAAGCAAAGAAGGTTCAACATGCAGAAATCAAGAAGTGTAATTTATCACACAAACAGAAGCACGGACAAAAATCACATGATCATCTCAATACATGCAGAAAAAACCTTTGACAAAATTAGTATCTATTAATGATAAAAAAAACCCTGAAGAAAATGGGTATTGAAGGTCTTTATCCCAACATGATAAAAGCCATTTGTGACCAACCTACTGCCAATATCATATTAAAAGGGGAAAAACTAAAAGCTTTCCCTGCAAACTCAGGCACAAGACAAGAATGTCAACTATCACATCTCCTGTTCAACATCATCCTCCAAACATCAGCCAGAACAATCAGGCAAGAGAAAAAAGTAAAAGCAACATATATAGGAAAGGATAAAGTCAAAATATTATTTGTAGGTGACATGATCGTTTACTTACAAGACCTAAGAAACTCCATCAATAGACTCCTAGGATTAATAACTAAATTCATCAATGTGGCAAGATATAAAATAAATACGCAAAATTCAATAGCAGTCCTATATACTAATAATGAAAAAGAAACTAGGAAAACAATAACATTTACAATAGCATCAAAAATTTAAATATTTAGGAATTAACCTAACCAAAAAATTGAAAGACCTCTACAATGAAAATTTGCATCACCCTGAAAAAGAAAATCAAGCAGGACATCAGAAAATGAACAGCTATCTCCTGTTCCTGGACAAGCAGAACTAATGTAATAAAAATGGTTATACTTCCAAATTCAGATTTAATGCAATACCAATCAAATTTCTAATGGCATTTTTCACAGATCTAGAGAAGACAATCCTAAAATTTATATGGAACAAGAAGAATCCCAGAATAGCAAAAGTAATCTTGGGTGACAAAAGCAAAGCAGGTGGCATCACAACCTCAGACTTGAAGTTTTACTATAAAGCATTGGTGATTAAAACAGCATGGGGCTGTGGATTTAGCTCAGTGGCACTGTGCCTGCCTGGCAAGTGCAAGGTCCTGAGTTTGATCTCCAGTACAAACACACACACACACACACACACACACACACACACACACCCCAAAACAAAAACAAACAAACAAATAAAAACTCCCAGCAGGACACTGGTATGCAAACAGGCGTGTGGATGAATGGAACAGAATACAAGTAGAAACAACCCCAGGCACATTCAGCTATTTGATTTTTGACAAAGGAGCCAAAAAGATACACTGGAAGGAAGATAACCTCTTTAATAAATGGTGCTCACCGCCTGCCTGGCAAGCTCAAGGACCTGAGTTCAATCCCCAGTGCCAAAAAAAAAATTTTTTTTTTAATTAAAAAATTTTTAAAAATAATAAAAAAAAATGGTGCTGGCAAAATTGGATATCCACATGCAGAAGACTGAGTCTAGACCCATGTAGGTCACCATGTGCTACACTAAAATCAAAATGGAACAAAGATCTAAATGTTAAAATAGAAAGTACAACTCTTGAGGACACAGTTATAGGTAAAGACTTTTTGAACAGAACCCCAATGGCACATAAAATAATACTGAGAATCAACAAATGGGATATCAAATTAAAAAGTTTTTGCACAGCAAAGGAAATAACTAACAGGTAAGATACAATTGACAGAATGGAAATAATTTTTTTACAAGCTATTCCTTAGACAGAGGACCAAAATCTAGAATATATAAAGAACTCAAAAAAATTAGACGCCCCAAATAAAATCCAATAAAAACAGGCAACTAAAATCAATAGACACTTCTCAGAAAATGAAGTACAAATGACAGTAAATACATGAAAAATATTCAACATCACTGGGCATTAAAGAAATGCAAATTAAAACTACATTGAGATAGCATCTTGTTCCAGAAAAAATGGCTATCATCAAAAAAATCTAAAAACAATTGCTGAGGATGGGGTAAAAATGAACTCTTCTGCATTATTGATGGGAATGTAAACTAGTACAACCACTATGGAAATCAGGTGGAGATTCCTCAAAAATCTTAAAATAGAAATTCCATTTGACCCAAAGGAGTTAAAAATCTTCCCAAAAGAGTTAAAATCATCATATTACAGGGATACATGCATACCCATGTTTATAGCAGCACAATTTGTAATAGCTAAATCTTGGAAACAGTGTATATGTCTATCAACAGATGAATGGACAAGGAAAATGTGGCATTTATACACAATGGATACTTTGCCATAGAGAAAAATACACTTGAGGCATTCATAGGTAAATGAATGCAACTTGAGAATGTAATTGTGTTAGTTACTTTTCTCCTTGCTGAGACTAAATACCCGACACCCAAAGTTAGAGGGAAAGGGGTTTATTTGGCTCACAGTTAATAGAGATTTCAGTCCATAATCCGCTGGCTCTAAGACAGGGATGGCAAACAGGAATGGCAGAAGAGAAACAACATAGCTTGCACAAGGTAGCAAAAGCAAGAGAGAGCTTCACTGAGTCTTGCTGCCTCTTTCATCCTATCCAGACTACCAGGATTAGTGGAGTGCTACACCACTCACTCACATGTAGTGGTTTGGTAATCACATGCCCTTAATTCCAGCATCACACATTCCAGATTCAGTTACCTCTGACCGAATGCGACTTTGGGAGGACATCCAGACCCAAACCATAACAATAATGTTAAGTGAAATAAATCATATATACAAGCTCAAATATCACATTTTTTAAAAAATGAGAAACACAAAATACATAAAAATATACAAATAAAGAACAAATTGAAGAGATAAATAGGAAGTAAGGAAAAGCTCAAATACTTCCCCAAGTTTCTTATTCTGTTGTTTAAGAAATATTTTAATATATATGCTAATTTTTTTCATTTTTACTACTAGTTTCTCTTAGTTCATGGAAAAGAAAGTTTTGTGCTATTATCTGTCTTTTGTGAGAGAATCTTTTTCGTCTCTCTTATATCCTGAGTAACTACTTTGAAGATAACGATAAATAGTGTGAAAGAAAAATCCAGCTTTTACTTGCTGAATTCCAGAAATGCACAGAAATGTGACTTTGTCTTAGTCATTTTCTCATTGCTGGGACAAAATACTTCACACCTATGAGTTAAAGAAGAAGGTTTATTTTAGCTCACAGTTTGTAAAAGTTTTAGTTCATGCTTGGCTGGCTCCAAGGCTGGGTGACATGGCAGAGGAGAAACAGTCCATGGCATGGTAGGGAGGAAGCAACAAGACTTCCTTCTTCTTTTCCTTTTCATTCCATCTAGGTTCCAAACCTATTGGTTGGTGCCACCCACACCCATGTGCATCTTCCCTCTTTAGAAAGTCCATCATTCACACTCAGAACTATGCTAAACCAATCAGAGCATTGAGCCAGTATCATCCATCCAAAATCCAGTCACTCCCAAAATCCCCACCTATGAGCACATGGGGCTTTGGTGGCTATCTAAATATAAGCCATAACAGACTTTTACATAGCTCTATTTTGTTTTCCCACTTTTTGGTGGTATTATTTCTATGCTTATTATATCTACCAATATTATAAATACAAAAATACATGTTATAATTATTACTTTACCAAGTGTGGTCTTTTCCTTAACTCAATGCAGTTTTACTTCCTCCTTGAAGAAATATATCATATATATGTTTAATCTTTTTTTCTTTCTTTCTTCTTGTTTCTTTCTTTTGTGGTGCTGAGACTGGAAACCAGAGCCTTGTGTATCCTAGCCAAGCACTATACCATTGGGTTACACCACAGCCCTACAGTTGTTTTTTAAATCAGTTAGGAGAAAAAATATTGTGCATTTAGATGCTCTTTTCTAAATCCATAATTACTAAATAAAAATACTATTTCTAATCTACTGTCACACAACACTTCTGACTGCAAAATGGAAGATTTTTCACAAGGAATTCTATGAGCCAGATGTGGTGATCAATGCCTGTAATCCCAACACTAAAGAGGCTGAGATAGGAAGATTACCATGATTTCTAGGCCAGCCTGGGCTACATAGTGAGTTCAAGGCCAGCCTGAACTACATAGCAAGACCCTGTCTCAAAAACAAAACAAAACAAAATTCTATAGTTCCCCTTGGACCCCAGCTAGGTGTCCTATAATTCAGTTTTGACATGGTCTAACTGGAGATAATACAGACTGAAAATTATGTGCTCCATCCTACAGGACTGCCTGTCCTACTTCAGACAGCCATTAAAGTCTAGACATTTGGTATTTATGAGCAACTAGTTATAAATCAGAAATTCCCATGACCCCCTTCTCAAGTTCAATAATTTGCTAGAATGGCTCACAGAACTCAAGAGTTCACTTAATATTACAGGTTAATTATAAAGGATCATTTAAAGAATACAAATGAACAGCCAGGCAGAAAGGTAAATGTAGGGCAAGATCCAGAATGGTCCTGAACACAGGAGCTCTGTCCCTGTGAAGTTGAGCTATACCACCCTCCCTCCCACCAGCACATGGGCTTCTTCACCAGCCAGAATACCTCTGAACACCATTGCTTAAAGTATTATAGAGACCTCATTATGTAGGCAAGTACAGATGATGGTATCCTTACACAAATCTAGGTAGCCCACTGTTCCCAGGTTATAAGCACATTACTGTACTGAACACTGTAGGCAGTGGTAACACACTGGTACATATTTCTGCACCTAAACATATCTAAACACAGAATAGTAAAAATATGGTATAAAATATAAAAATGCTATACCTTCACATGAATGGAGCTTGCAGGGCTCTCAGTTGCTCTGGCTGGGTCAGGAAGTGAGTGGTGAGTGACATAAAGATCTGGGACCTTATTGTACACTACAGTAGACTGTATAAACTCTATACTATGGCTACAATGAATTTATAAAAGATTAATTTTTTTAGTAATACATTGTCTTACTGTAACTTTTACTGTATAAACTTTTTAATTTTTAATTTTTTGATGCTTTGATAACACATAGCTTAAAACACATTGTACAACTGCACGAAATATTTTCCTTCTTTCTATCCTTAGTCCATAAGTTTTTGTACTTTAAAAGTATTTCATCTTTTGGGCCAGGGATTTAGCTCAGTGGTGCCATTGCCTGCCTTGCAAGCACAAGGTCCTGAGTTCGATCCCCCGTATATAAAAAAAAGTATTTCATTTTTTATACTTTTTTGGGTAAAAAACAAGGCACAAATACACATATTAGCCTAGGCCTCTACCGTGTTAGGTTCATCAATATTCTGTTTTCTATCTCCTCATCATGTCCCACTGGAAGGTCATCCAGCACATGGAGCTGTCACCTCTCATGATAGCAATGATGTATGGGCTCATCCTGAAGAGTTGCCTGGGGCTTTTTTCTCCTTAAGAGGAAATGTAACTCTTTTCAGCCATACGTTAGAGTTCGGATCTTGAATGTCGCATAAAGTCCATGTATTTCAGGGCTTGGTCTCCAGCCCATGGTGCTATTAAGGAGGTGTTGGAGCCTTTAAGAGGTGAAGCCTAGTTGAGGAAAGTTAGGTCACTGACGACATGTCTTTGAAGGGGATATTGGGACATGGCTTCTTCTTTCCTCTCTTTTGTGGCCAGAGTGAGACAAGTGGTTTCCTTCCCCTACATGCATCTACTATGATATACTCCCATGCCACAAGCCCAAAAGCATTGGGGTCAATTGTGTATATGGACTGAAACCATGGCCCAAAATAAACCTTTTCTTTTTTTAACTTCATTTACTCAGGTTTTGGTCACAGCGGCAGAAAGCTGACTGACACATATATCCATGGTGTTTTGTTTTTATTTATTTTGGTTTGTTTTTCTTTTCTGCATTATATATTTGCTTGTAAGCAGATAGTGCACCTTGAATATTTATCTCTATTAATGTTTTTCTTTTTTGATAAGATTGGCTAAAGGTTTGTCAATTTTATTTAATCTTTCAAAGAACCAACTCTTTGAGTCATTGATTCTTTGTATTGTTTTCTTTGTCTCAATTGCATTACTTTCTACTCTGATCTTTATAATTCCCTTCCTCATACACACTTTGTGTTTAACTTGCTCATTTTTTCCCTAGAAGCTTGAGATTCAATACTGTTATTTATTTGAGCTTCCTCTGTGTCTCTGATGTGGGAATTCACTGCTATAAATTTCCCTCGTAGGCTGCTTTCATTGAAACTCACAAGTTCTGATATGTCATATTGGCATTATTGTTTAATTGTAGAAACTGTCTAATTTCTTCTTTAATTTTGTCTGTGATGCATTGGTTGTTCAGGAGGTTGTTATTTAATTTTTATGCATTTATGTAGTTTTGTGATTTCTTTTGCCATTGATTTCCAATTTCATTGCATTGTACCTGATAATATGCATGGGACAATTTCAATTCCTCTGGATTTACTTAAGCATGTTCTATGGGTTAGTATGTGGTCTATTTTGGAGAAAGTCCCATGTGCTGCTGAGAAGAATGTGTATTCTGTTGTTGTTGGGTGGAACACTCTGTAGATGTCTACTAAGTCCATTTGTTCAAAGGTTTTGTTCAGTTCTGATATTTCTGGTGATTTTTTAATCTAGTTGATCTATTTGTGACAGTAGGGTATTGAGGTCTCCCACTACAATTGTATTAGTGCTTATCTGATTTTTTATATCCTTTAGTGTTTGTTTTATATAGCCAGATGCATGGGTATTTGGTCCATATATATTTATCATTGTTATCTCTTCCTCTTGGATTGTCCTCTTAACAAGTATGTAGTGATCTTCTGTGTCTCTTCTGTTGAGTCCTGGCTTGAAATCCACTTTGTTTGCAAATAGAATAGCTATCCTGCTTTTTTCTGGATTCCTGCCACATGGAGTATTGTTTTACATACTTTGACTTTCAGTCTATGAATTTCTTTTTGAGTTAAAATGTGTCTCACGTATGTGTAATATTGTTGGATCTTATATCTTGATCCATTCTGTTAATCTGTGTCTTTTGGTCAGCGAATTGAGATCATTTACATTGAGGGTTATAACTGATATGCACTAACATCCTTGTCATATTATTTTCCTGTTGTTGGTTCCCTTTTGTCCCCTTCTGTTTAATTGCTTGACTTGTCTGGAGGATTCATTTTATTGGGGTTCTTGGAGTTGTCTTCATTGTCTTTTTCTAGAATATCCTTCAGAACTTTTTGGAGTGCTGGTTTGGTAGTCATGAATTTATTCAGGTGTTTTTTTTTTATCATGGAAGTATTTTATTTCTCCATCAATTTCTAAAGATAATTTTGTAAAGTAATCAATTTAGGTTACAGATTGTTTTCTTTTAGGGCTTGAAATACCTCATTCCAAGCTCTCCTTAATTTAAGGGTTTCTGTTGAGAAGTATGCTGTGATTCTGATGGGCTTTCCTATATAGGTGATTTGTTTCCTTTCTATAACAGCTTTTAATATTCTGCTCTTGTGTTGAATTTCTGGGATCTTGACTATGATATGCCTTGGTGTAGTTTTTTTCTGATCATGGCTAATTGGAGTTCTGTATGCCTCAATTATCTGTATGTCATATTCTTTTTCTGCGCTTGCAAAGTTTTCTGTTATTATACTGTGAACAGGTTTTATGTCTTTTGTGCTATCTTCTGATTTGTATATTATTACAATTAATTTTATGTTGTTATTCTTCTTTGCATCATCCAGCAACTGTTGGGTTGATTTTTCAAGGTCCCTTGCTATTTTTAAGAAGTCTTTCATTTGATGATTGCTAACCATAAACCTGTGTTCTAGATCTGATAGTCTATCATCACATTGGATGATTCTGCTGTGCATACTTTTAATAGAATTTTTAATCTCCTGAATACCTGTTTGAATCTGTTTTATGGAATCCAGTTCTTTCCTATGTTATACATTCATAGTTTCTATCATTTTCCTATGTTCCTCTTTTTTTTGTTTGTTTTTTGTTTTGTTTTTGGTACCGGGGATTGAACTTGGGTCCTTGCGCTTGTGAGGCAGGTGGCGGAACCACTGAGCTAAATCCCCGGCCCCTCCTCTTTTTTTTTTTTTTTAAATCTATATCTACTCTAGATACCCTAGCCACATCCTTTATTATGGTCTTCATCTCCTTAGTTAACTGTGTAATTATTTTGGATTTGTTTTTTTTTCTCTAATGACTCATTCATATGCTGTTACTTCTGCTGCTACTATTTCAGAAAGTTCAATTTTTAATTTCTTCCAACTCAACGTCCCTGGATTTGCCTTGGTAAGCTGGATGTTTGGGGTTGCATCTTGCTTCCATGTCTTCTCATTTCAATGGTAAGTAGCTTTATTTCTAGCACTGAGACCTCTTTAGGAAATGATTAATTTTCACAGATATCTTATAAGTGTAGCTGGATTTGGCTTTTGAGTCTGTCCCAAGATACTGCCTCTTCAATTTATTAGGGATGAGAGGTTGCTGCCAGTTTGACCTAGCACCCAGCTCTTTGATACTGGACTATGGTATTGTTTATGACCCCCAGATAATCTTGGTATTGGCATACAAGGAAGAACAACTGATCACAACAAACTTGGCTAATGTAGTACAATTAGTAATAACAGTAGCATCAAGCACAGTCTAGAAAATGACAAAGTGTAGTAAGTATTAATTTTCCACCTTTAACCATAGGTACAAGATTTATAGTATATAACAAAATCTAAAACAAATCAGAAAATTAAATAACCTTTTTTTTTTTTGGTACTGGGGATCGAACTCAGGTCCTTGCACTTGCGCAGCAGGCGGTGAAACCATTGAGCTAAATCCCCGGCCTAAATAACCCTTAATAAAGTTATTTTACCCTCAGGGGAGATTATTTAAAAGGCTCAAGAGGAAAAAATAGTGAAAGAAAAGAAGAAAAAGAGATTTTGGAGCATGGCTGAAGAATAAAAGAAGATTACCCAGGCTTTGGGAAACTGGTGAAGAAGACAGGAGGGAAAGAAAGAAGGAAAAAGCAAAAACAAGAACTAAACAAAATTAAAGCAATGTTCACACTTATGAAAAAAAAAAAACAATGAAGAAAAAAAGACAACCAAAAGCAAAGAGAGCATAAAAAGACTTCTCTGTGATTTTAAGCCTGTAGTTATTTTCTGGCACTTACAGTTTTGTAATACTGTCCAATTCATGGTGTATCTCCAATGTCAAAGATAGACAAAGGAGGCAGACAGAGTCCAGATCCATGTTGGATGATCCCAGCAAGCCTGCAGTAGGATTAGGGCAGAGTAATGGATAATCTCAGCAATCCTGCAATAGGGATAGGCCAGGGTGCTGATTCTGGTGCTTTCAACTTCACAGAAATTCAGGCTCATTCTGGTCTCCGGTTTTGGGATTGGGAGGCTGAATTGTTTAGCCTACAACTCTCTGAGTGTCTCTTGCTTGCCTGACCTTGGCTCTCTGACTCTAGGTGTCTCCCAGTGTTGCACTTCACAGTTTCTGGAACCCCTGAGAGGGACCCAACCCATGGTTGCTCTGAGCTCTGATTCAGCTGGCCCCTCTCTAAAATGACATCTGGTCAAGCTCCTTCTCCTAGGGACACTTGGACTGGAATCATTCACCAAGTTTCATAGTTCACAGCATGCACTGCTCTGTTCCACTGGTGCATTTCTCTTTAGGGAAATAGAGCCTTCTGGAGTCACGCACTAGGGAGGCATCTGGGGTCACCTGTCTTCACTGTGTCTGTAGTTTTGAGCCTCTTCTCTCATGCTGGGAGCCAGAAGTCACTGAGAAAGTACAGTTTGTCACTTCCCTTTTCTCCATAGAGCTCTGTCTCTTCTCTTTCCCTGTGGCCTCCCATTCTCCCTTCAGACACTTCCTGGCTCTCAGGAATCCATCTCCCTCCTTCCTTCTTCCCCAGGTTGTTATATTCCAATGTCTGAATTCTAAATATTGGAGAGGATGACCTGATGCTGCTTACTGCCTCACACAACCTTATTAACCACTTTTTCTGCCATTAAGGTTCAAGGAACAGATAGTTGGATTCACCTCTCCAGGGTAAAACCTAAGGTTCCTGAGATATCAGAAGATAAAGAAGAAGGACAACCAACTTCATACACCTGTGAACCACTAGATGACCTCAAGTTTCTTTTCAGAAAATACCAATCACTTTGCTGAACCAGATAAGTAAAATATTTTGCTTTCTCTATGTAAATTTTATGACTAGTCTTGCTACTGTCTTTACTACACTTAAGGTCTCTGTCTCAAGTTATAACATAACTGCTTTGGTTTTTTTTTGTTTCTTTGGGATCTTCCTGTATTATTAAAAAACTGCTTCTAATAGAGATAATAAACAGTGATTACTTACACGAGACCTTAAAGCTAATTACATCTTTCTTCTATCATCAGTAGCCACCTAAGAACTTGACAGACCCTGTCAAGAAATTTGCCCAGAGTATTGCAGTCCTTCAAGACCAGATAGAATGGAAGATAGAATTGATGGTCATGACCATATACTTAGAGATACCTTAAAAACAACAAGAGAATATGAAAAAATGGATTCAATAGCTGCTAGATGATGCAAAGTAGACTAATCTAAGTTTAATTTGGATTAGTGAAAAATCAAAAGACAGCACAAAGGGCATAAGAAACCTGTTTACAAAAATAATATTGAAAACTTTGCAAATATAGGGAAAGATTTTAACATGAACATAAGTGAAGCATACAAAACCCTAAATAGCCATGATCAAAAAAGGGCATCTCCACAACACATGATAGTCAAAATCTCAGAAGGCCAGCACAAGGACAGCCTCTTAAAAGCTGTTAGAAAAAAGCAACAAATCACTTACAAAGGTAAACCCATTAGAATTAAGCAGACTTCCTAACACAAACCTTAGCATGTTAATGATGGGGCAGTAATTTACATGTCTTACTACTGGGCAGCTCTGATTTGAATTCCATCATCTGAAGTTAAATAGCCAACCACCACTAGTTGAAGCTGCTCAATGGGTTATTCATGTATGTATCACCAGTGGTACAAGCTGGAAGAAATGTATTAAAGAGCAGGAGGGCTTGGGGTGAAGTGTTTCAGGACCTAAAAGACAACAGCTTTCAATGCAGACTGATATATCCTGCAAAGCTATCTTTCAAAATTGGTGGACAATTGTGCATGGTGGTGCATGCCTCTAATACCAGCATTCAGCAGGCTGAGGCAGGAGAATTGCTGATAGTTCAAGGCCAACCTGGACTGCATAGTGAGACCCTGTTTCAAAATAGCAACAACAATAGAATTGTTGGGGAAATAAGATTTTTCCATGACAAAGAGTAATTTAAGATATTGATGACCACCAAATCAGCACTCCACTAAATTACCAAGTGTTCTATAAAGAGACAATGAAACCAACAATTCAAAAAAAAAATCTAAAAGAATGATTACACCAGGCAGGGTGAGCAGTTAAGTGGGGTGGTAGTAGTGGTGGTGGCAGAGCAACAAGAAAATAAAGCCATGGCAAGAACATGTCAGTAACTTTCAGTAATAACTCTCAATGTGAATGGTCTCAGTTCCCCAGTTAAAAGACAGATTTGTAGACTGGATCAAAAACAAACAAACAAACAAAAAAACTCAACAGTATGCTGTGTACAAGAAACACAGTTAATCCAAAAGACACTCATAGACTAAAAATCAAAGGATGGAAAACAATATTGCATGCAATGGAAACCCAAAATCAAGCAGGGGAAGCTATCTTTTTTTTTTCTTTTTGGTACTGGGTGTTGAACTTGGGACCTTGCACTTGTAAGGCAGGTGGCCGCACCACTGAGCTAAATCTCCAGCCCAGGTGTAGCTATCTTATTTTCCAACAAAGTGGACTTTAACCCAAATCTGATCAGAAGAGGCAATGAAGGTCTTTACATTTTGATTAAGGGAACAACTCAATAGAAAGAGATAAAAATTATAAATATATCTACTGAACAGTGGCACACCCAACATCATAAAATAAACACTACTGGACATAAAATACCAGATAAACATCAATACAATTATAGTAGGGGACCTCAATACCCCACAGTTACAAATAGATCAACTAGTCAACAAATCAACAGGGAAGTACTGGTGGCAAAAAAAAGGAAATTATAAAAATCAGAGCACAAATTAATGAAATTGAAAGAAAAATACAGACTCAATGAATTCATGAGTTGCTTGTTGGAAAGACTAAATAAAATAGACAAATCCTTAGCCAATTTTACCCCAGAAAGGAAAGAAAAGATTCAAATCAGTGCAGTTAGAAATGAAAAGAGTGAAATCGCAACAGACACCACCAAAATCCAGAAGTTTTAACAACTACATAACAAATCAGCAAATTCATAAGAGATGGAGCCTAAATAAATGAGAATTATCAAAACTGAACTAAGAAGATTTAAAAATCCAGAATAATCTAATTGCAGGCAATGAAGTTGAAGCAGTAATAAAAAAACTTCCGTCCAAAGAAAAGCCCAGGACCTGATGAATTTACTGCTGGATTCTACAAGATCTTCAGGGTAGATCTAACACCAATACCATTCAAACTCTTTAATGCATTTGAAAGGGAAAGCATATTCCCAAATCATTCCTGGAAGCTAGTATTACCCTGATTCCAAAACCAGACAAGTATCCAACTAAAAAAGAGAACTATAGGCCAATTACTTTAATGAATATAAATGCAAAGATATTTAATAGGCAAATAGAATGCAACAAATCTTCAAATGGTCATACATCATAATCAAATAGCCCTTATCCCAGATAAGCAAGATTGGCTCAACATATCCAAATCAATAAATGTAATACATGGCAAAAATAAAAGCAAGAAAAAAAATCAAATGATTATCTCAGTAGATGCAAAAAAAAAAAAAAAAAAGCCTGTGACAAAATCCAAGATTCACTATAAAAGCCCTAAAAGAAATAGGGATAGAAGGGCCTTGTCTCTAATAAAAGCCATTTATGGCAAACCTACTGCCAGCATAATATTGAATGGGAAATAGCTGAAAGCTTTCCCTCTAAAATCAGGAATTAGACAAAGATGCTCACTAGCTTTTCTCCTGTTCAATATAGTACTCAAATCATTAGCCAGAACAATCAGCCAAGAAAAAGAAATACAAGAGGTAGGTACAGGAATAGAAGTCAAATTATCATTATTTGCAGAAAGCATGATCATTTACATAAAAGACCCAAAATAATTCACCAACAGACTCTTACAATTAATAACCAACTTTGGTAATGTAGCAGGATACAAAATCAACACACAAAAATCAATAGCATTCCTATACACAAATAAAAAACAACTGTAAAAGTGAAATTAAATATTTAGGAATTAACCTAAGGAAGTGAAAGACCTCTACAACTACAATGCTCTGAAAAAGGAGATCGATAAGGACAATAGAAAATGGAAAGACATTCTCTATTCCTGGATAGATGGAACCAATATTGTCAAAACAGCCATACTTCCAAAACTTCCAATAAATTTAACAAATGAAACCCGCAAGAAAGGAGATGTTGATGTTTTTCAAGGCATAAATTTGACATGTCAGAATATGACAAACAACAATACCGAGTGTCAATAAAATTTAAAGGAAATGTACAGTTATAAAATAAGTAAACAATTTTCAAGTGTGCAAAACTAGTCAAGAAAGTGCTATATGTATACCTGTTTTTCAAATATTTGTTTCAAAACCTTTCAGTTAAAGGCGAAAAAAAGGGAGAAAGTATAAAAGTAAAAATGTAAAGAACATATAAAACATACTTTATTAACTTACTGTAGATCCTTGTGATGTCACTGCCTGATCAGAGGCCTATTTAGCTACTGTTCTCGTGTGACCAGATACAACACAGCTGCTGGAGGTAAACTTGATGTAACACCACAGAGGCTATCATATCCTGAACCACAGTGAGATGCTTCAAGTATACTGTGGGTCTGTGTAACATGATTGCCTAGAATTTCAGGTACATAACTTAATAAACCTTGTAGGATCACCTTTATTAGTCAATATTTAAAAGTAATTGTTAAAGAAATAAAAAATATTTAAATTCATGAAACTAAATCTTATCATTGCCAAAATGTAAGAAATTATTGTAATGTGTAAATCCTGATGGTAATATGTTAGAAAATGAAGTTGGTTTATTAGTATATTTGTCTTGTGATACTGAAGTTAGATGACTAAAAATACACCTGTGGTCTCTTCTTCACCTCCTATTTTAGTGAACCATACTGCACCTCCTTTCAGCCTTTGACGGTTTTCACAGATTTCATGCTTTGTGATCGGTGAAGGCCTTTGTATGTGTTGCTTGTTGTTTTTTGTTTTTGTGGGGATCGAACTTGGGTCCTTGTGCTTGCATGGCAGGCAGCGAAACCACTGAGCTAAATCCCCAGCCCTGGCAAAGGCCTTTGTGTGTTAACATCTCATCACCTGAATATGGCCCATCTGCTTCTTCATCTGTTTTCTCTTCTCCATCTTTCAGTGGAATTCCATAAGCTGCTGATTCACTGGGGCTGGCTTGCTCTTCTTTCTTGCTTCTGTAAAGGCTGATACGGTCTTTGCCCTACAGGCCTATCAACTTGGATAGCTGTTAAGTCATGCAGACTGAAGCTTCTTAAACATTCAGTTATTGCTCCTTGGCTCTTCACTGCTGCAGTGACAGCAGCAGTAGCTGCTAGGTTTAAACCTTGTCGCCCAAAGTTTACTGGTAAATCTCTTGAAGAAATAGACATAGGCAAGGGCTTTCTGAACAGAACCTCAATTGCACAAGAAACATCAAGAATCAACAAATAGAATCATATCAAGTTAGAAATCTTCTGCATGGTAAAGGAAACAACCAACAGAATGAAGTGACAACCTACAAAATGGGAAAAAAATTTGCCAGCTACTCCTTGGACAGAGAGCTAATATCTAGTATAAATGAGGAACTAAAAAATAACAGAGCCCCCAAATAAAAGAGACAATTAAAAAAATAGGCAACTGAAATGAAGAGACAGTTCTCAGAAGGAGAATTACAGATGGCCAATAAGCAGATGGAAAAAAAGATGCATCATTTCTGGCCATTACAAAAATGCAAATCTAAAACAATATTGAAATTTTGTCTTATTCCAGAAAGAAGAGCTATCATCAAGAAATCAAATAATAATACATGCTGGCTACACTGCTAAAGAAAGAAGAACTTTTCTATATTGTTGGTGGAAATATAAACTAATACAACCAATATTGAAATCATTATGGACATTCTTCAAAAACTAAAACTAGAAATTCCATTTAATCCAGGTATTCCTCTTATAGATATCTTCCCAAAGGAGTTAAATCATCATAATACAGTGATACATGTATACTCATGTTTACAGCAGCATAACTCAGAATAGCTACATCTTGGAAGTCACCTATATGTTCATCTGTTGATGAACTGATAAAGGAAATGTGTTATTTACACACAATGGAGTACTACTCTGCCATGAAGAAGAATAAATTTGAAGTATTTGTAGGAAAATGTATGGACTTGAGATCATAATGTTAAGTGAAATAAATCAGACACACAAGCTTAAATATCACATGATTTCTCTTATATAAGAAACCCAAAATATAAATAAAGGGGAAGAACATAAGGTAGATAACAGGAAACAGGGAGATAGATCTTTTACAAAAGGGAAGGGGACCAAGAGATGGAGGGAAGGGGAAGGGATAGGAGGGGAAGAGAATGAAAAAAAAAGAATTAAAATGTGTTATGCTCATGATGAATATAATCATTATGTACTGCAAACAGCTATGAATACAAATTTTAAAAAATTCTTTTAAGTTCTGGGTATGTAGCTCATTGAAAAGTCCCTGGGTTCATTCCCTAGTAAAGAAAAATAAAAAAGACAACCCATCAAATGGGAAAAATATATGCATGTGTCATGTGTCTGATAAGAAACTAGTATACAAAATAGATAATTCAATAATAAAAAGAGAACAAAATTTAAAAATGGGCAAAGGATTTGAATGAACCTTATCTCCAAAGACTTATAATCCTCCTGCCTCCACTTCCCTTAGTGCTGGGATTACAGGTATGTGCCACCACACTTGGCTACTCTTCTTGTTTTTATGTGGAGACTCAGAAAGGGTAAGAAATAATATTGTCACTATGTACCATCTTCCAAGTTTTGATGCTGTCGGTTTTGATTTTGCATTTTTCATTTCTAATTGCATTGATGTGAATTTTCACTCTGTTTTGGTAAGTTTGGCTAAGGGTTTTATCTGCTATGGTTATTCTTTCAAAGAACCGGATCTTCCATTTCAGTCTCAATTTCCCTAATGTCTGCTCTGGTCTTTATGATTTCCCTCCTTAATTTTGGTTTGAGCTTGGATTGTTTTTATTTCTCAAGTATCTTGAGGTTCCCCATTAGCTTGTTTATTTGAGCTCACTCTGTTTTACTAATGTGAGTACTGATTGCAATGAATGAGCTTTCCTCTTAGGACTGTTTTCATTGTGTCCCATAGGTTTCAGTGTGTTGTACTGGCATTGTGGTTTGCTTCCAAAAATCCTTTAATTTCTTCCTTGATTTCTTTTGTGACTCACTGAGTGTTCAAAAGTGTGTTATTAAATTTTTAGATGTTTCTAAATTTTCTGTGGTTTCTTCTGTTGTTGATTTCTAGTCTCATTGCACCATGGTTTGATAGTAAATATGGTGTGATTTTGATTCTTTTATATTTATTTAAGCAGGTTTTGTTCACTAGAGTGGGATCACCCACTATTATTGTGTTAGTGTTTATTTGATCTGTATGTCCAGCAGTGTTTGTTTTATGAAGATAAATGCGCCAGTATTTAGTGCATATATATTCACAAATGCTATCTTTTCTTGTTGTAGTACTCCTTTAACTAGTATGTAATGACCTTCTTTGTCTCTTCTGATGAGTTGTTGCTTGATGTTTACTTTGTCTGAGAGTAAAATTTCTATCTCTGCTCATTTTCAGGGTCTTGGGTTAGGAACCACCCCACCCCTCAGCATGATGGCAGACTGCAGGCAGGTTCACTAGCAGATGAAGGGCCATGGAGGGGAGCGGGGTGCACTCCTGCTCTGGTGAGGGCTCTCAGGAAACTGCCATTGTTTACATACCAGTGGAGGTTCTTCAGAAGATGCCAAAAGCGAGTGGAATTGTGGGAAATCAGTGATTCACTCTCAAGCGCCTATAGGAACCATCTTGCCTGTTTGTCTCTTTATCTTCTCTCTGCCTGGGGTATGGGGATTTCTTCGCTCTTGGTGAGCACTGGTGAGAATGCCACCAAGCTTCAGCATTTCTCGGTGTTTGGAGGAGGAGTGGTGGTGTGGAGGGCCTAGTATATGCAGAGTCTAATTCAGCATCCACGGCACTCATTCATTCATTCCTTTCCCCAGGCTATTAAGACTCCTCTCTTAATCGATGTTCCTAGGAGGGACAATGATTGGAGTGTTGTGAACTAGGCTTAGTGGCTGTGCTTTCCCCTCCAATACTCCAGTTATTAGATTTGTTCTACAGGCATCATCTTTTTAATTAATTTTCTGATTCACTGTATGAAACCCTCACCTACTACAGGGTACCTGTGGCCTCAGGGAATCCACTGATCACCTCTGACATGACATTCCTCCTCTAGTCAGCCATGTTGGAGTCTTTTGATTTAGGGTTTTTTGTTGTTGTTCTTTTAGATTGTTTGGCTCTTTGATTTTTTAATTCTGTTTTTCTTTTCTTCTTGTTGTTGGTCTGTTTTTCTGTTACTTTTATCTAGTTCTATTTACACTTGTAAAATTCTTCAACAGATTTTTAAAACTTCACTTTTGTCTCCTCTTCATCTTGGTTTTCTTCTTTTTTGAAAACAATGTACATTTCTTTCACTTTTCTCATTTCTCACCACCTCCATTTTTTTGTTATTACTGCAGGGGCAGGGGTTTATAGACAAGAAAAATAGAATAAAAGCCTCATTAGGTCTTCTGACTAATCCTGGCTAGAAAGAGTTAAAACTTTACTCGAAAAATTCCTCTGGGAATAATTTAAGGGTGGGAGTAGACAAAGAGAAAAACTGGATAAAAAAGACACAAAATAGTACAGGTGGCATTAGAGACTTACCAGAGTGAGGGAGCACAAAGAGAGCACAAAGACAGCCCAAGTACACAAATGATAAGCCACCCTCACCTCCAATAGAATCACCATATAAATATAGAATACAGGAACTTCTGGGAAGATGGTAGAACAGTAAGCAGCAATAAATCAACCTCCCCAAGATTTGGAATCCAGACAGTGGAAAATAACAAAGTGGGGAAGAAAAGGAGAGAGGTGGGTCCTCAGGACCCAGGAAGGGTCTGAAGGGAAAATTGGAGCCCACAGAGAAAGTGAAGAGACAGACCTCAATGCAGAAAAAGAGGGGGCAATCTACAGTTTCTCCCCAGCTCCTGGACTCACAATTTGAGACAGAGGAAAGAATCTAGAGAGACACAGTGAAAACAGGTGACTCCAGAGGCTTCCGGGGGGAACAATCCTGTGGAATGGAACAGTGAATGCTGGGCACTAAAACAGCTAGTGAGTAACTCCAGTACAAGTGACTTCTGTGTCCTCTGGAGAGGGTACTTGATCAGATGCTAGTTTAAGGGAGGGGCTAGCTGATCTTGGGACTTGACACAGGCATAGGTTGGCTTCATCTCAGGGCTCTCAGTGTTGAAATCCCACAGTGATTGGATGAGGAACAACTGCAGGAGACATTCAGGGCAAAGTAGTTGTGGTCAGGCTGGCAAGAGACACTCAGAGTGTTGTAGGCTGAATGAATCAGGCCTGACGTCCATGACCAGAAGCCAGGATCAGCCTAAACTTTGTGGATTTGAAAGTACCAGAACCAGCACCATTCCCTAATCCTACCACAGGCTTTCTGAGATTATGCAGCATAGATATGGGCTCTGACTGCCTTTTTTGTCCACCAGCAAGAGCAGAGTCATGCCCTGAATGTGCACTATCATAAAACTGTAGACCCCAGAAGATAAACACAGGATTGAAATTGCAGAGAAATTATTTTCTATGCTTTTGATTTTTTTTTGAGACAGGATCTCCCTATATAGCTCAGGCAGGCCTCAAATTCACAATGTAGCCCAGGCTGGACTTGAACTCAAAGTGATCCTCCTGCCTCAACATCCCAAGTTCTGGGATTACAGGGGTGTGCCACCATGCCCACCTTTATGGTTTTGGTCTTTAAATTTTTGGTGAGTATAAACTTTGTATATAGTTTTTTGTTTTGGTTCATTTGTGTTTTTGTTGTTTTCCTTCTTTCTTTTCCTCCTCTCTTATTCACCACTTTCACAAGGCTTGGGCAATCTTCCTTTGTCCTTCAACCTTGCTCCTAATCTCATTCTTTTCTTTTTCTGTTTTTCCTCTTATCCCTTTAAAATTTTTCCCCCTTAGGTAAAAGCACTTTATTGAAAGAATATTTATGTATACAATTGTCTGATGTATCTTAGATATTGTTATATATGTACAAATCTTGTACCTATGGTTAAAGTTGGCAAATTATTATTATTTTTTAATATGTTTTTATTGGTACATTTTAGGTGCACAATATAATGACATTCATCATTGGAGATATGCACCTTTACACACTCTCTTGGTTCTTATTTTTCCCCCTTCCCCTGCTCTCCCTTCAACCCCTCCATCCCTCCTTATTTACAAAGACTTTGTTTCCATTTTTTCATTTTCTCATATTAATTCCATTCCTTTGTTTCCTTTGCCCTACCCCTCCCACTTCCCCTTCCCCTTTGCCCATTTTCTTCCTATTTCACATTATCTATTATACCTTTTAGTCCTTATTTACACATTCAGTTTTTCACACTAGAGAAACTATTTGGTGTTTACACATGTGTGTCCTATTTATTTCACTTTAGAGTATTGACTCAGTGTGCATCCATTTAGCAATAAATGTCTCTAATTTCTCATTTTTGATGGCTGAGTAGTACTCCATTTTATTAAAAAAACCACATTTTCTTTATCCAGTCTCCAGTTGATGGGCATTTGGGCTGTTTCCAAGTTTTAGCTATTACAAACTGCACTG
>NW_004624812.1:3700013-3732369 GCF_000247695.1 Heterocephalus glaber
TTTTGCTTCTTAATCCATTCTGTCAGTCTATTTCTTTTGATTGGTGAATTGAGACCATTAACATTGAGAGTTATAATTGATAGATATTGACTCATCCTTGTCATGATGTTTTGCTCTTGTTGGCTCTTATGTCTTGTTTTTTTCCCCCCTTTCCCTTTAGTTTCTTACCTTGCCTGGTGGCTTCCCTCTGTTGGGCCTCATGGAGTTATGACCTTCATTGTCTTTTTCTAGGATATTGCTTAGGATTGTTTGGAGTGCTGGTTTGGTATTCGTGAAATTTCTCTTGTGTTCTTTGTTGTGAAATTATCTAATTTCCCAATCAATTTTGAAAGATAATTTTGCAGGATGCAACAGTCTAGGTTAGAAGCTATTTTTATTTAGGGCTTGAAACAGTTGACTCCAGGCTCTCCTTGACTTAAGGGTTTGGTTGAAAAATCTGCCGTGATTCTGATGGGCTTTCCTTTGTAGGTGATTTGTTTCTTTTCTCTAATTGCCTGTAGAATTTTGTTCTTCTGTTGGGTTTCTGGAGTCTTCATTATTATGTGTCTAGGTGTAGATTTTTTTGATCATAGCTAGTTGAAGTTCCATATGCCTCACTTATCTGTATGTCCAATTCTCCACCTCTGTCGGGGAAGTTTCCTCCTATTACTTCTGTGAACAGTATTTTTTTATGTCAATTGTGTTTTCTCCTGTTTTTTTGTGGACTCCTATCAGTCTTATGTTATTCTTCCTTGCATCATCCAGCAGCTGCTGGATGATTTCTCATGGTCCCTTATTATTTTTAAGAAATCTCTGTTTTCATGGTCCTTAACCACAATCCTGTCTTCTATATCTGATAGTCTATCTTCAGATCCCCTTAATCTGCTATGCATGCTTTCAATGTAGTTTTTAATCTCCTGAATATCTGTTTGAATCTGTTTCACGGATTCCATTTTTTTCATATGTTGTGTGATCATGGTTTCTATTTCTTTCTTATGCTGGGCATTCATGGCTTCCAGCATGTTTCTAAGCTCATCTATTGTTTTTTAATCTTTTTCTATTCTAGAGCCTCTAATTATGTCTTTCACTCTGCTCACCATCTCTGTAGTTATCTGGGAGATTATTTGTGCTTTGAATTCTTCTAGAGACTCATTCATCTATTTTGTTACTTCCTGTGCTATCCATTCAGATTGTCCAGGTGGTTGATTATTGGACTTTTCCACCTCGTTTTCCCCAGAAATTGCCTTTTGTGGGGTGGAAGTCTGAGTTTGTGACTTGCTTAAATGTATTCTCATTTTTGTTTTTGGTACTGTCAGTTATAAGTCAATTAGTCTCAGTAAGCCAGCCGCAGACCCCCGAGACCCCAACAGACCTCTGGCTGCAAGTCCCAAACTGAGCTCCCTGTCCTCCTGCAGGACTGAACTCCACAAGGTTCCACTACAGGTTCCAGCTGTCCCTCCCCTCAAAACAGTCCAGGTTCAGATGGGAGGTGATGATCCCTCCAACTTACCAAGTACGGTGTTCTGGTGTGCCTATATTGCAGAGATTTTTTTCACTTTTCCAGTGGGCTTCAGTTTTCATCAGGGAGCCTGAGAGAGGCCCTCTCTCTGTTGTTCACTTCTGCAACTCAGGACAATGGCTTTTATGTTCCCCTGTGCCTCTGTAGTGTGGAACTAGGTAGCTGCACAGCCAAGAGGCCGGGGGGGGGGGCTCCCAAGCCAGTGGCTGGTAGGCCTGCGGGGTGGGGGTGGGGGTGTCCTCAAGGTCCCCTAGATGCAAGTTGGCAGGGCAAGCCGGAGGAAGCAGGGCACAGCCACTCACGTCTGACCGCAAGGAAAATACTCGAATAATTAACTTTTGAATTGTCAATTGGTTACTGAAAAAAATCAGAGAAGTTAAAATATTTCTAGAATTAAAAGAAAATGGAAATAAAACATACTATAATCTCTAGATTTCAGTAAATACAATTCTAAGAAGGAAGTTTATAGTTATGAGTGCCTCTGTCAAAAAATCAGAGAGATCTCCGATAACCTAATGATGTATCTCAAGGTCTTAGAAAAACAAGAACAAACTAACATCAAACCCAATATAAGAAAAGAAATAATAAAAGATCAGAGCTGAAATTAATAACATAGAGTAAAAGAACATTACACAAGATCAATAGAACTTAAGAGTTGGTTTTTCGAAAAGATAAAATACAATTAGAGATGGAAAAGGAGACATTACAATAGACACCAGTGAAAGGGACTACTTTGAAAAACTATATTCTTATAACTGGAGAACCTAGAAGAAATGGATAGATATCCAGACACTCATCACCTACCCAAATTGATCCAATAGAATATAAAAAACCTAAACAAATCTGTGACAAGCAATGAGATCCAAGCAGTAATAAATAGTCTTCCAACAGAGAAAAGCCCACCACCACATTCACAGCTGAATTTTACCAAACTTTTAAAGAACCAATACCAGTACACCTCAAACTTTTTCATTAAATAGAAAGGGAAGGAACGCTCCCAAACTCATTCAAGGCTGACATCACCCTGATGTCAAAATCAGACAGGGAAACAACAACAACAACACTAGACCAATATTCTCAACAAACATCAATGCAGAAATCCTTAATAAAATACACACAAACTGAATTCAGCAATAAGTTAGAAACATAATACACCACATTCAATTTGACTTTATTCCATGGATGCAATAATGGTTCAACATACACAAATCAAATGTAATACACTACACAAGTGGAATTCAGAAAGTAGAAAATCACATGACCCTCTCTATTGATGCAGAAAAAGTCTTTGACAAAATTCAACATCCCTTAATGGGAAAAATCTAAAGAATCTGGACAGTGAAGGATCATTTCTCAGTATAGTAAAGGTCATATACACAAGCCCATGCCCAATATCACTCTGAATGGGGAAGAACTGAAAGCATTTCCTCTAAAATCACAAATAAGGCAAAATATCCACTCTCATCATTGTTAATGTAGTTTTTGAAAGTTTAGCTAGGACAGTTAGGCAAGAGAAAAAAATAAAAGGGGTACAATTAGGAAAGGAAGAAGTAAAATTATCATTGTTTGCAGATGATATAATCCTATACTGAGAAGACCCTAAAGAATCCACCAAAAGACTGTGAGAGTTGTTAAAAGAATTTGCTACATTTAGCAGGGAATAAAATCAATATTAAAAAATCATTAACTTTACACCAATAATGGGCTAGCTGAGAAAGAAATCAGGAAAAATATTCCTTTCAGAATTGCTTCAAGTGAAATAAAATACCTAAGAATCAATCTAACCAAGGAAGTGAATGACCTTTATAGTGAAAATTTCAGAACACTGAAGAGTAAAATAGGAGACATCAGAAAATGTAAATTCTTCCCATGCTCATGGATTGGCAGAGTTAATATTGTCAAAATGACAGTATTACCAAAAGCAATCTACAGATTCAGTAAAATCCCCATCAAAATATCAATCACATTCTTTACAGATATAGAAAAAAATCCTAAAATTCATATTGAAACACAAAAGACCCAGAATAGCCAAAACAATCCTGAACAAAAATAGAAAAGTTGGAGGTATCACAATACCCAATTTCAAATTATACTCAAAGCCATAGTAATAAAAACACCATGGTATTGGCATAAAGTAGACACACAGACCAAATAGAGGATGCAGAAACAAAATCCACTCAATGATAGCTCTCTGACTGGACAAAGAAGACAAAAATACATATTGGAGATAAGACAATCTCTTTAACAAATAGTTCTGGGAAAACTGGATATCCATAATGTAGAAGTAATCTTATCCTTATCTCTCAACCTGTAGAAAAATCAATTCAAAGTGAATCAAAGACCTAGATATAGGACGGAAAACTATGAAACTGCTAGAAGAAAACATAGGAGAAACTCTTGAAGGTATAGGCACAGGCAAGGACTTCCTCACTAGGACTCTAATAGTATAGGAACTAATAGCAGAAATAATCAAATGAGACATCATATTAAAAAAGTTACCACACAATAATGGAAACAAGTAACAAAGTGAAGAAATAGCCTTCAGAATGGGAGAAAATCTTTACCAGTTATTCTTCTGACAAAGGATTGATATCCAGAATATATAAAAAACTAAAAAAACCTTAAAAATCAAAAAGCCCAATCAATAAATAAGCAAATGAATTGAATAGATACATCTCAAAAGAAGTAGAAATGGTTAGTAAGTATATGAAAGCATGTTCAACATCTTTAGCAGTTAGGAAATGCAAATCAAAACTATAATCAGTCAGAATGGCTATCATTAATATAAAACCAACAAATGCTGACAAGGATGTTGGGGGGAAAGGAACACAGCTGTTGGGAATGTAAATTTGTATAGCCACTATGGAAATCAGTATGGAGGTTTCTCAAAAACTAAAAATAGAGTTACCAGTTGATCCAGCTATACCACTCCTTGGAATGTATCTGAAGCAATTAATATAAGCATACTATAGGCATACCTGCATATCTATGCTTACTTATTGTGGCACAATAAAATAAAAGCAATTGAGGGGATGGATGTGAGCAAAATAAACGTTGCAACCTGCCCCCTGCAAATGTGAAACTAGGGGGAAGGAAAAAGGAGGAATGATGGGATAAAAATGAGCAAAGTATGTTACATCTATATATATATCAGACAAAATGTGACACATTTTTTGTATAACCTATTTTAAAAAGAGTAGAAAAAAGGCTTACAGCCTGTGGAGCCCCTCAGTTTTTGGCGAATCACATCTGACATTTGAGTTTTCTGCTCTGACTCCTGTACTGGATAACCCATGAGATTGCTAATTTTTGTGTGTATGTGTTTTGAGACAGGATTCTGTTATACAGTTCAGGCTGACCTTGAACTCACTATGTAGCCCAGGCTCGAACTTATGGTAAATTCTCCTTCCTTGGCCTCCCAAGTGCTGAGCTTGCTAATTTCAAGTGTGGTCCAGTACAAGAAATTTTTTTGGTTCAGGCTTCATTTCAAGCTATGCCACCAATTTCACTATAAAATTCAGCACTCCTAAAATTATTGCTAAATGTCTCTGACAAACGGAGTTGCTATGTGCTAACATGGTAAGACCCATGGCATGAGTACAGAGAGAGGTGAATAAATGGGGCTAATAATTCAATTTCCAATTGTACATGAAGAGAATAGTGGAAGAACACAAGAAGAGAGATGTAAGCATAAACCATGTTAGCACCTAAAGAGTTTGGATATTATTCCGTGATGGGGTTGGGGGGCTTAAGCAGGAAAGATCTGGACATTTAAAACCTGACCATTGGTATCTCCTATTACAGTTACTTAACAGTATTTGTCACTTGATCTCTATGAATGTGAACCTTCTGGTTCTCTATGTCTTAATTCCAGCCCAGGTAGAGGTAATAAACTTGTTCATCAGTTTCACCTTTACTTTCTTAGGGGAATTTTCACAAATTCCTCAGAAAGATTTAATATTCCCTTTTCCCAGTGGATTTTGTAGAAATATCTTTATATTCTTATAATTATTAGTTTGCATGGAAATAGCTTCCATTTGTTGAGCACTGTCTTAGTTACCTTCTTATTGCTGGGACGCGATAACTTGGGATTGCTCCAATTTTTCTTTTGTCTTCTCCCTTTCTTCCCCTTCCCCTTCCTCCTCTGCTTCTTTTTGAGACAGGGTATTGTTGTGTTACCCACACTGGCCTTAAACTTGCAATCCTCCTGCCTCAGCCTCTGAAAAGCTGAGCTGACAGATGTGTGTTACTATGCCCAATGGTCACTTTTCATATTTCCTAGATAATTACATTTACTCTCAGGGCTTTAGTAATGATATGTATGTTGATGGCCTCTGAATTTCACATCTAATTCAGGATTCTTTCCAAATTTCAGACATATATACTCAATTATAGGGTGCGTATCTTCATTTGTTGTGTACTGAACATTTCAAATTTAACATATCCAAAATCGAATTCACTGCTTCCTCCTCAAACTGCTTACTATCTCCATCTCCAATTTTACCAAATACCAGCCTTGTCAGCTTGTTTGCCAAGTCAGAAATCTAGGTGTCTTTTTCTTTTTTTCAGGGGTGGGGGATGGAACCTGGAGATGGAACCTAGGGATTCATGCGTGCTGGACAAGTGCTCAACCACTAAATTATATCCCTGACTCTCATGCTTTTTTGTTGTTGCTATTTTGTTTAACAGCTTTATTGAGTTATAATTTATGTAGCATGCTACTCACCTTTATAGGTGTATGATTCAGTGTGATGGTCTTTGGTCCATTACATGAATTTTTAAAAATGCTGATAGAATATGTAATCTGAAATTTGCCATTTAAGCCATTTAAAAATGGTCAATTCAAAACTATTTTAAAATTATCTGCACTGACAGTGTGGTACAATCATCACTACTGTTTTCAAAAGTTTTATTCACCCCAACAGAAAATCTGTAAGTATTGAAGAGGTACTCTATTCCTCCCTCCCCAGGCTCCTGTTAACCGTTAATTTGTCTTCTATTTCTATGACTTTACCTATTCCAACTACTTGGTATAAGTTTAATTATACAATATTTGTCATTTGGGGTCTGGCTGATTTCACTTATAATATTTAAAAGATATATCCATGTTGTAGAATATTTTAGAACTCCATTCCTTTGTGTAGCTAAATAACATTCTATTGTACATCTGTAATACCTTTTATTTGTCCAATTTTTTGTTGATGGATTTTTGTATTGTTTCTGTTACTTGGTCACTCTAAATAATGCTGCTATGAACATTTGGGTATAAATATCTGTTTGAGTTCCTGTTTTGAATTCCTCTAGATATATACCTAGGAGCTCAATTGCTGCATAAGATAATTTCATGCCTAGCTTTTCTGGAGAGCTGCCTAGCTATTTTCCTCTGCAGTTGTACAGTGCCATTTAACTTTCCTATTAGCAATGTGTAAGGCTTTTCATTTCTGTACATTTATACCAACACTTGTTATTTTCTGTTTCCTTTCATTATAGTTATCCTGGTAGGTATAAAGGAGCATTTCGCCATGGCTTCTATTTGGATTTTTCTAATGACTAATAGAAACGAGCATCTTTTCTTGTGCTTACTGGTCATTTGTGTAACTCCTTTTGAGAAAAGTTTATTCCAGCCCCTTTCTGCTTTTTAAATTGGGTTGTTTTTCTTTTTGTTATTAAATTAATTGTAGGAATTCTTTATATTCTAGATAGTAATTAAGTGGGGTCATTCTTGACTTTTTTCACATCAAAATAATCTTTGAGTTTTACGGATTCAATTTTCTTCAAATCACATTTGTCTCTCCTTTCTCTTCATCTCTGTTACTTCTGAAAGCTACCACCACCCACTTGCTCAGCTCCTCTGATTCTCTTCTGCTCGCCTCTAGTCCACACTCAACAGACACATGATCTGGGCTTTCAGAAGCACGTGTCTGATGATGCCACTCTCCCACTATAAATCCTATAGAGTTCCTCATTGTTTTCGGACTAAAATATAAATCAGTGACATAGTTTAAAAGATGTTTCACCATCTGGCTTCTCTTCTTCTGTCTCTGTCTCTTGAGATTCTCCTCTCTAAAACCCTGCTTCAGTCACACTCAACAATTGCAGGTCCCAGGGCACCACTAACTTCTAGGCTTTGGATACTTCGTTTGTCGCCAAGAATTCTCTTAATGTTTCCTTATTCCTTCTTAACTTAGAGTCTTCCGGTAGATCTCAGCTTAGATGACAGTTCTTCCTGAAACCTTTTCTGATTCCTTTAGGACTGGGTTAAACCCCAGTCTCTGGGATGACTTACCTTTCTCCAGTATACTGTGCTACTCTGAGAAAATGGACTGTATGCCATTCACCAACACATTTCTTTGGACCAACATAGTGTCTGAGACAAACTATATGCTCAATAAATATATGTATAAATTATATTTAACTTGTAGAAATTTACCTTCAACACAGAATTATAACACATGGCCACGGTTAGAACAATGCAATACAATGCAAAGAAAGAAAAGCTGTCATTCAAGAATGTGGTATTAAATACCCAGAACTATAACAATGTTCTGTTCTCAAACTCAGTTATCTCACTGACTAAATGATCATTTGTAATATAGCATCTGAGCCAGCTTCTTAATGATTACCTGAAGTTCTGCAGTTGTTTGTGGTTCTGGCCAGTCACCTGAATTGGAGTTTTCCTTTGAAACTTTTTAGGGGGAAAGAATGGGTGTTATAGTTATATATAAACTTGGCTCTCATACCTGGCAAGATTGATCTGTATGCTCTATTACATGAAATAGTCTTTTTATGGGAAAATATCCAAGTTCTGACCAGTGACTTTATAATTTATGGATTCAGGGTTTTTCTCTCTATGATAGGAAAAAAGTGAGGTTTTTTTCTGTTTTCCTTCTTTCATGTTCATCATGTTATTAACATTTTACCTCTTACATTTTCCTTTGTCAGCTAGAACAGAGCTCTACTCCCTTTCCCAAGAAAGGGAAACCTAAGTTTACAACCTAAGTTAAAGGGGACAAGGTGTATCTATAAATTCAGAATAATATAAGTGGAATCAATTCGTAGAAGCTGGATATGTTAAAATGTGGTCTAGAGCGACAAACATAGAGTGGAGTTAATTAAAATGTCATGCACGTAGCCGGGGATTTAGCTCAGTAGTCGCCTGCCCTGCAAACACAAGGACCTGACTTCGATCCCCGGTACAAAAAAAAAAAAATGTCATGCACGTGTGTACATGTTGCTGACCGTATAGAGATTTAGCATCATGAACTAACTAGGCCTCTGAGGCTAGGGTGAGTTGGTCCTTCAGTAAAGGCTAAGGGCCACACCTGGAGGCTGGATTCCTGCATCCTCTCATTCTATGGCCCCAGGGCACAGTCCCCCATTTTGGGTTGTGTGCTGTAAATAAACACTCTAATTGTATCACCTGCCTCTTCTCTATCTTTTGTTCAATGCCCTTACTAATCAGGTGTAGAATTAAATTATATAAAGTTGTTTTAGATAGATTTCAAATCCTTGATGGTAGGAATTATTAGAACTAAAACGAGTTCAGGAAGAGCAAAGAGCCTCTCCTGTCACATCTAATGAGCATTCCTTGATCTGGTTCCCTGCTTTAGAGAAGAGTAGCAGCCAGTGACACTTCCGACGCAGTGCTGACTGAAGTCGGGAGCCTCCTGAGTATATTTCCTGGGAAGTCACATTCCGGGGGGAAAAGGAATTAGCGCTGACTCAGCGCCTCACTACAGCCTGTCTTCAAGGGCGCACTGTACCTCTTTCTTGCCAATAGAGGGAGATGTGAGGCCGCAAGACGCCACAGCTCCTTTCCCTCCGGTAGAGGGCAGAAACCGCCGCACTGCGACCGTGAGAAATTGCTCCCACCACAGGCTCCTGTTTGATGCGCCAGGCCCTGTCAACAGCTAAACCTTCTGGGCCACAAAGCCCAGTTGATCGCTGGCAAGTGAAAAATTTAGGAGAACCCAGAGTAATCCAGTTAAGGGCCTACATTCTACATCGTTAATAACTCGTTTTACTTAAGCATGAAATTTCTTCTAACGACCACCTGGACTGTCTATATTTAGATTACCTTGTAACTAAAGCTTCAGTGGTTAAGGTTTCTGTCAGAAACCTAACTTGACTGTTTCCTGACATTACAGTGTTTTCATATCAGCCTTCTTAACGTTCCATTTATTTCAACGTTATCAAGCACTTAGCATTAAAAAATACAAATGGGTGAATAAGTGAAAAACAGAAACTCATAAAGCTCCATTCTTTTAAAAAGTCCATTTCTTTTTTAAAAAAAAAAAAACAAACCATAATTGAGTGTAGCGAGGAAACACTGCTCACTAGAAGAGATACTAAACTTGGACTCAAAGGATTTGGGCTTGGGACTTGGCTCTGAACATGTGGCTGCGTGTGGGTGCCCTCAAAGAACCAAATATATTGTTTCCTCATCCCTACAACAGGTATAATAAGACTTGTCCTTTTTCATACACAAGGCTGCTTGAGGTCATGTGAAGTAATGCTTGCAGAAGATTTCTGGAAACGTGTCACAGAAATGTAAGTATTATCAAAATGCACTTTATATTTTTGTATTTAAATACAGGTTTTGAACTTAACTATTGTAGTTTTTTGAAGAAAGTTATCTATTTTAACTGAAAAACAATTGAAACAATATTCAAACCTTCAGAGAGGATAGGTAAATCCTTCAAAATTTCACTATCAAATTTTCATCACTGTTAGTAGTACTTGAATATGTTTTAGGACATCTCTGTGCACACGTGTATATGTGTATCAACAATGTTTCAAAAACTATGGTATTATAGATTCTATAGATACTTCTTGTTCACTCAAAGTTGCAGTCATAAATTAACATTTATTGATATCTTTATTTCTCTCTATATACATATATATATATCTGTATATATCTTCTTATTTAATTGCATAATATCCTCAGGGGTATGTACACTCATTGTAAAAAGAAAGAAAATGAGGTTCAGAGGTTGTGAAATAATAGTTTCCAATTTCTAGCACTTTTAAGAAATCTAAAGACTAACATATTTCTCTCTGCTTACAGCCTTTCCCTGTTAATATGCTCTCTCTGGCAACCTGATTGTTAATCAGCAGCAAAAACAGGAGGACTACTTGTTTAAAAATGTCAATTCTCACACTTTCTTCTGGGGGAAGAAACCTAACAGCTGGCAGTTTTTAAACAAGTTCTCCTGGGCGGTTATGTGTATCATCATAATTGAGAACCACACCTTTGGTTTCAATTCCTAGATCAGGATTGCTGGATCGATTCTGAGTTTGAGACATAATGCCAAGCTACCCTCCAGAAATGTCAAACCAGGTTACATTTCCCAGAAGTAGCATGTGATTGGTTTAGGCTATTTAATGTGGGTTTCTGTGTGCGCCAAAATACTGCCTTGCAAATGACTTCTTAGTTTGTCATCAGGACAGTAACTTGCTTATCTGTTTTTAGTCTGCATGTATGTATGGGTAGGTGTGTTCTAATGTTTGAATTCAAGGTCAGGAACTTTTTCTTTATGCATGATAATAATTTCAGGTTTTCAGGAACTGATTGGTATGTTCAGCTCAGTGACACATGCCTATTTAACACCTTCATTCACATTCTGTTCCCTTTTGTTCTCCAAGCTATTGGCAGCAAACCCTGCTCTTCTAAAATTATGCTACAGGTATAAACTCTACAAAGGAGCAGAGCATGTACCTCAGTGGTAAAATATGTGCTTAGCCAAGTGCCCATCGACTGGAAACTAGATAAAGAAGGCATGTTTTTTTTTATAAAATGGAGTACTATTCAGCCATAAAGAATGAGAAACTAGAGACATTTATAGCTAAATGGATGCATATTGAGGCCATACTCTTAAGTGAAATAAATAAGACACACATGTGTAAATAACGAATAGTTTCTCTAGTGTGAGAAATTGAAAGTGTAAATAAGGATGAAAATGATTAAAATGAATAATTGATACTTTGAAATAGGAAAAGGTCCAAGGGTTTGGGGATGGCAGGAGGGGAAGGGGAAAGGGAAGAAGGGAAAGGAAAAATTATGAGAAAGAAAAAAACATGAAATCAAACTTTGTGTAAATAGGGAAGGGTGGAGGGGGTGAAGGGTGCACAGGTAATGGGAGAAAAAATAAGAACTAGGATACTTCATGTTCTGGTACAAACACCCAATGATAAATGTAAATGTATTTTATATCTAAAATGCACCAATAAATATATATATAAATAAAAAAAACACATGTGCTTAGTATAAATGAGGCCCTGGGTTCAATGCCCAGCACCAAAACAAAACAAAAAGCCAAAACCAAAACAGGAACTGTGTGTAATTAGCTCTTACAGAGGCCAAACAAATGTTAGTTCTGTCCACAAGAAATTAACTATGATCTAACCTCCATGGCTGGCTTTGAGCACCCTAGTTAAACCCATTCTTTGTCCAGGAGATTTCTGCCTAATTGTTCAAAAAATCTTGATCTTATCAATTTCCAATGTGCCTTTTTCAAAACTAAAATCCTTCTTGTCAGATTTTACCATCTTATCCTGGTTGAACTATCAGTGAAACTCTTGGTGTTTTTGTTTGTTTGTTTAAATAAAGGAAGACTACTTATTTTGAGATTCGAAATACAATTTATTCTTTTTAAAAATTATCTTGCTCCTACTTTGAAAACCGACTTTCTTTTAATTCCTTTGTCTTTGAAACAAAGACTCATTTCTCTCCTAAAGGCAACAGACTTTTATTCTAGTTCATTAACAACAAAACTTTAACACTTAAACTGTAGTCATTTAACAAGTTGTACAGAGACATCTGCCACAGCAATCGTATACTCTGGAAGGTGAGTCATCTCAGACCTTTGCATAAAGTTTATATTATTCAGTTATGACAGTAATTGTTTCTACTTATCTCCAAATTTTTTAAAGCTTAAAAACTACACATAGAGAAAAATAGTCATAATAAATTAGACATAGATAGGTTTTGTGTACTTACCTTGGCCCCAAATAAACATGGAAATATTTTCTTCTAAATGTGTTTATTCAAGGGAGATCTTGTATTCTAATGCAAATTTCTGAACCAAATCATTTTATAAAGTGTTTTGGATCAGAGACTTTTTAGTCTACGAGTGATTATATAAATGTGAAAAGAAAAATGGGGTAAAACATTCAGAATGTTGCGTTCCTGTATCTCTCTCTCTCCTTCCCCGAGCATTTGTTTCTCTTTGGGGCTGTGGCTGTCATTTGAAATTCCAAATGTCTGTGGAAGAGACCATGTAAGAGACTGAAGAAATCAAAGGATTGTACAGTATTAGTTTGATTTTATAGAACAGCAGTTTGTGCATGGAGGCTCCAGTGAAAAGCCATGTATTCATCTGGTTTTAGTAATTAAAATCATGTGTCAGATTTTGTTAAAGAGAGGACACGCATGCACAGAAATGCCAATAGGTTCTGGGGGGAAGAAGTGCTATTTCTGTTAGTTCTAGTACTGCTACTTTTATTTTTCAATACTTAGCAAACACTAGTCCTGTGTAATTCTGGCTTGGTTCCGGCCTTCAGAAATAGAATTCAACTGAGCACAGAACTGTCTCAGAGACGTGCATAAGTCATCTTCATACCCATTACATTTTGGACTGAAGATCTGTCAGAACACCTCCCAAAACATTAGCTGATAAAAAATCACTACCTCCTTCAGAAATTATAGCCTGTATTCTGGTTTCAGAAAAGTAAACCAAAACCTTTAGAGCTATATCCACTTAGAGCCTATCCGAAGAAAACAACCTATTGTTCTGCCTATACAAATGAGTGATTTGACTAATTTCCTCCCTGACTTGGCAGAATCTTTTATTGAACTGATTGAAATGGCCAGATGTTTTGGCAGCTTCTACAGACATAATCTAAGAAACTCAATAATTGACTTAAGTAAACGTATCAGGATGTGGACTGGCAATGGAATTGGGGATTCTCTATTGCACTATGACTTCAAATTCCATTTTAAAAAGGCAGGCTGCTTATGTCATTGACATGCATGGAGATGGGCTCCATCTAGTTCATTTGCTTTGGTATTGTAGCCTGTTTAAATTTGAGAGACTCCTCACACTCCTAAAAGTAATGAAGAAAAAGCTCCACCATTAAGACCTATAAAAATTGTCCTGGAAGCTATCTGCTCAGAGTGATATAAATTATTTATCTGCAAAATACTTCAGATGAAAAAATTTAAGCAAAAATTCAATTGACCCAGATTATCCAGAAAGAGTACTTTAGCATTTTCTTAAATTTTGGAGCATATAAAAATGAATGTTTAATATCAGAACTTTCCAAATATATATATTGGTACTGGGGATTGAACTTGGGACTTTGTGCTTGCCACATATGTATTTTTTAATTCTCTACTTTGCCTTGAGCACACTGGCTGTGTTGTAATCTATTGGAGATGAAAATATTCCTTATAAATAGCTCGTAGATGCCAACTTTTTCTTAAAAGCCTATGACTATAAGAACTATTTCAAATTCTGGACTACTGCTTAGAAAAGGGAACAGTATGGGGTTTTTTTTGCATGCACAGCCCCTAACGTGGGCTGAGCATAGACAGAGTGACACTGTACATGTGAAATTTGGGGTTGGGCAGCTTGCTCAGCTTTTCTTTTTTTCCTCCCATAAGATTGAGGATTCCTCTTGAATTTGCTCAATAAGTAAGATTTTTCAAATCTCTCTTTTTTTTCCCCATTCTCTTTTCTCCTCTCTTCATTCTAAAAGAAAAAAAAAAAGGAAAAGTTTATAATGTGACCACAGACATGCACATATGGGCACACAGAAACATGAACATAAACACATACGTGTGCCTACACAGACACAGACACACACACACACACACACACACACACACACACCCTCTGCACTTAGACCTAAGTAGGTGGGTAACACCTGTGTCCAGGAGTTTGTACACATTTCCTCTCTCTGAAGTACCTGGAGTGCAGAGACCATTACATTGTCTGATTGGCATAGTGCACCCAGTATCCTTGTAAATATTATTTTGTATTAGCATAGTAAAGATCATGCCAGTATATTTCCTTAATCACCTGCAGCTCTCTGCAGTGTTGTGTTTTCCTTCTTGTGTTCAGAAGGCAGACTAGCTCCACAAGTCTTTCCTGGTGCTGGCTGCCACAGGAGCCTTCCTGTCCTTGGTAACAGCCAAGGCTAATGACTGACCTACTGCTCCTATGCTCTGAAATCCTGCCTCACTGGGTTGCCCTTGCCCTGCCTTGGGGATGACTCCAGAGAGTCACAAAGAAGCTAACTGAGGGCTCCTTGGGGCCAGGGAGAAAGTAAAGATATTTTATGAGATGTTTTGTATGAGATGTCACTCAGTGGGTATGGGATCATAGCATTTTTTTTTTTTTTTTTGGCAGACAAAAAGAAAAGTGAGAACCATAAATGACCCAGTCTCCTGTGAAGTGCTGTTTAGACTGATTGACACCTGCAGATGTAGGGAGTCTGTGGTTCTAGGGCCAGATGTTTAGTACCACTTAGGGACTCTGGGTGGCCAGGGCCATTTCCTTTAGTTAATGACTGTCCTCCTACTTCTGCCCTCCCACTCTTAATTTAATGTTGATTCTGGGTTTTGAACACTAAGCAAACAACAAACACATGAAAACGGCAGAGGTAGGCTCTGGTGCTTTCTAAATTTGTAATAAATTTTGTTAGCAAATTTTTCATTTTATAGGAAAAGTAAAGCTGGTGGGGAGACTGGCATTTCATGATTTAGTGTTGTGTACACCATCTCTGGTGGAATTTTCCTGTAAATCAGAGTTGGATCTCCTTACCTACAGTTTCTGATTGAGGCCGGGCATCAGGGAAACTATTCAGTGACTGGTCCAGAACTGGGACCCAGTTTGCCACACTCAGAAGTTCATTTCCCTAACCCCAGACAGCCATGACACTATTCCATCAGGTTTAAACTGCTGCTTCTCTCTTCCTGCAGCTTTCTCATTAGTGAAAGGGAATCAAGTGAGGGGAAAAAGTCAAAACCAATGATTCTACTTAGGTGCATATCTATTTTCACAATATTATGATAGAATTAGGAGAGCTAAATTTTTGTTTCCTGCCTACATCAACTGGGATACTTGTGGCACACAGTATATTGATGGAAACATGGCTGAAGGATGTCAAGAGAGCATAATTTTTAAAAAGCAATAATACTCACATCTGAAACTGTATGCCAAGCTTTTCAAAATTCAGAAACATCTGGATGATTTTCTGAATTTTCCCCTCTTCATGTAAACGTTCAGTGCTCTGTAGATACATTCATTGTCTTATTTCCCTCAATTTAAACAGAGCTTTTGAGAAAAAGTACAAGGCTCTAGTCAGTTCTTTCCAAGCTCATTTGTCAAGTGGATTACATTTTTGCCTTCTCTTAAAAATGTGCCTTCCAGTGTATGAGAGCAGTTTTTGTAAATTAATATCATCATTAAAAATAAGTTGGACTCCTTGTACACCTCCTTTAACTTGTTATTTGTGGCTGCCGTGCTGGGCTGCAAAGACAGCAAGCAGTTTTGGCATGGCCCTGGGGCCCAGGGGAATATTAACTTACAAAGCTTTCCCTATTTTGCTTTTACATGTCTGAAACTATTTCAAAACTTAGAGGCTGAAATGCAAGTTATTAAATACACTCGACTAGAATGTAAGAAGTCCCCCCACCCCGCCCCATTCAGAGAAAAGGTGGTTGGGAAATACTCATAAGATATGTTTTGGCTGCTTCTGAGCATTTACATCAGCACTAGCTCAAGATTATAAAAGAATAGTTAAACCAGAGTTAGATACTAGGCACAAATTAAGTGTCATCCTAGGATTTAAAGAGTCTATTTTGTTTTATTAAACTTTAAGTGTTCTTTGACTTATATGAGAAATGCAAAGTATAAATGATTTATGGAGCAAAATAAAAGATAGAGATAGGAAGCAGGGTGTTAGATTTTTTGCAAATGTGAAGTTGAACCAGGCATAGAAGGAAGGGGAGAGAAGGGAGAGTAAGGTAAGTAAAAAGAATTAAGATGTGTTATGCATGTGTACTAACTCCCCAAGATAAATGTGATCATTATGTACTGAAAATATAGTAATGAAAATTTAAAAACTAAAAAAAGTTCTAGATGAGTGGAGATATAGGTGTGTGACAAAATAGGAAGGAGGGATTCTTTAGGTTTTGGGTGTCAGAGCCTCAGCCCCAACTTTGCAAAGGTGTCCTGTCCTCTTCTCTTCCACCAGCGATCTCCTCAGGAATCAGGAGCCAGATTGAAGAGTGGGGGTTGATTTCCTGGAGGATGTGAACAGTGCAGACAGTCTGTTCCTCTCTGTGTGTGTTCCTCTGTGAGTGCAGGGCCAGACACTGCTTGGGTACAGTCACAGGAGGCTAGGAAGTGTCTGTGGGTCTCCAGCAGCTGGAAAAAGTTTGAGCCCCTTTGGCAGATGTTTGCTGTTCCAGCCACTTCATTAATGTTGGAAACAAAACCCCTGACTATTCTGACCCAAGTTCCACTTTGTGATTGACAGCTGGGGTGTGCTTCCTCTCACAGAAGTGCTTTACAGTGTGAGAGCCACAGAGAGGGAGTGAAAAGAGGGAGATCAGAGCAAAGAGGGAACTAGGCTAGATGCCATTGCTGAAAAGCCAAAATTATCAAGGAAAGTGGAGAGACTCATTTAAACAGAAAGACAAATTTAGTACAACTAATTAAGCTTTGATGTCCCATCAAACACATTATATAATTTAGTTTCCCCAGCTTTCATGCATTTATTCATGACACACTTACTGAGAACTGACCACCACGTGCCAGGTACTATATAGGTGTTGTGACACAAGATGGATAATGTTGGACTGGGCATTGGCTTGCTGGAGTTCAATGTCCAGTGGGTGAAATAAACGTGCAAAAGACAATACAATAAAGGAAATGCTAGGATAGAGATAGAAATAGCAAAGACAGCCTTGGGGGAGTGGGAGCACTTTCATGGGAGAGATGACATTTGAGATGGATCTCAAACTAGTTTTTTGTGTAAGAGGGAGGGAATGGGCTGTGGAGGGCATTCCAATGAAAAGGACCAAGCTTGCATAAAGGCATGGATTATGAAAGTAAGTATTGAGAAGTGGGAATGATGACTACCATTTATAAAGAAAAAACCCAAGCCTCAGCCTGGGTTAGAAGCAGCAAAGATGCCGAGGCTCCTGACTGGGAGATTTGCAATCTCTCACCAACTTCGGGCACCCCCCCCCCAAAGATTTCTTCCCTCTGTAGTGGAAAATAGAAAAGATGGGAAATCCAGGGAGCTGATAGGAATGTTTTACTTCCCAAGTTATTAAAACACCAAATATTCTAGATCAAATCTTCAAATTTTGTGTCTGCTGTTGAGTTGAAGTGGGGAGGAGAGAGGGCTGGGAGATGGCCAGGCCCGCGGAGCAGAGGCGTCTGAGGGCAGAGGCCGAGGAGGGGCAAGCGGATGGATGGATTCCTGTCAGGCTGGCCGGTGCTGCTGCTGTTCCCGAAGTCCCAGCGTGAGCAGCCCTGCATGTGGCTGGGCCAAGATGCAGACTTCCAACTCAGGGGAGAGTGGAGGACGAGAGGATGAAGAAGACAAGGGAGGGAATAAAAGGGATGGGGTTTAGAAAGTAGGGAGAAAAGAGAAGAAAGAAATTCGACCGAGGAGAGGAGGCCAAAATTGGGGAACCATGAGGGGAAAGAAATGGGAGGAAAAGAGTTAGTGGAGGTGGGAGAAATGGGAAGAGCCAGAGGGAAGAGCAAAGTTTGAGGGCAGGAGGGCAGGACTAAGACAGGCCCCCGAAGGGTGACCCAGAGCGCGCCTCCCAGGAGTACACCCCAGGCCTGAAACAGCCTAAAGGCTGAACTCAGCCCCTAGTCAGGCAGCCAGGCATCAGGCTGCTGCACTGTCGCTCAGGTGCTGGGCGCCTGCTCCCCAAGCATGAACAGGGTTTTGGTTTTTTGTTTTTTGTTTTTGAGGTGGCCTGCAGCCTGCAGCCCCGCACTTTCCTGGGGGAAATTACAGCTCGCTCGCTGCCAGGATTGGTCTCAGGGAGAGCGCTGTGTCCTTGGGACCCAGCCCTAGCACTCTGTGCAGCGGGTTCCTGCTCCTTTCGGTCCTGGCTCTGGGTCTGCGCGGGGCCAGAGTGGGGAGAGGCCAGAGGACACGAGCTCAGTCCACAGGTCTCGGGGTCCGGGGCAAAACCAGGGGGCGCGGAGGGCTCCTAGTGGCAAGCCTGGGCCCCTGAGGCGAGATGCGCGCCGCCGCCGCCGCCGCCGGGACACCTGGTGGCAGTTCTAGAAGGCCCTCACCCCACCTCTGCTTGGAGAAGAAAATCAATTGTAAATGGACAGGAGATGGGAGCCAAGGCACTTTCTGACACTTGGGACGGTCTCCAATTGCGGGTTGCGGGCCACGTCTAATGCTACGTAGTTGATGGCTCGATCTATTAATACCATTCCCTCTAAGCGCCTGATTACTATCTCTCCAAGTGTGTCCCTTCCTCTGAGTATAATCACCGGCTCAGGTGTGCGCGCGTAGACTTGATTGCTCAGCTCCCCGGGGCCGGGCCGGCAACTCCGCAGAGCCCGCTGAGACTCATGGCCGCTTCCAGATTGAGAGCGGCACGGCAGTCTCACCGGCTGTCCGTAATTCCGTATCCCTGTTTCCTATCGTGCATTTTCTTTACAGACCTGCGCACCAATTCGAGACAAAATCGTGGAACCGGGCGCGAATGCGACGGTTCCTGCCACCCGCCCTACTCGGCACAGGCACAGGGTGGGATCCACGCGGGGCGCGGACTCTCGGTTGGGGGTCCGCGACCCAACAATTATCCATTGAAAACAAAAGTTCTTACAGATATGAATTGGGGCAGACTCAGAAGCTAGGGCCCATGGAGAAGAAGGGAAACCACCCAAAAAACAGGTCTTTTCGGCTACCCAACCTTACGGAGTCTCCGGACTCGGGAATGGAAAGCCGCGGGGAGGTTCGCTCTCTGGAAGCCCGATTTGGGCTGACTACTTGGAAGCCGAGTGGCACTGCCGTAGCCTAGAATCGCGCTGTACCGATCCTTCCCGGGGAGGCAAAATATTTTATAAATAAGGCTTAAACATAACAAGAATGGATGCTTTTAGTACTTTTTTTTTGCAGCTTATTATTGGTTAACGGACTGAGCCATGTTCATTTATAGCTTGAGATTAGGTCCTGGAGCAGTCAAGTTTACAGCTTCGGCGCAAATGCCCCATGCCCAGAGCGCGCGAGCTCTCTGCAGGTTTCGGGGTTGCAAGTGGAGGGACGCGAAGCCGCGGTTCGCGGGAAACGGTCCACGCGGGGAAGGAGACTTAGTTGTCTTGCGGTGGGGGTCTGTTGCGCTGTGGGTCTGTTGCGCTGTGGTCCGTAGCCTCGGCGAGGATTCTACTTCTTTCTGGCGGTAGTGCTAGAGGTACTCTCTCTCAGATTACTGGAGTCAGGACGCCAGCCCGGCCTGTGGGTGCAGGACTGTCCCTAAGGTGAGCTCCAGGGACACTGGCTGGAAAAGAAGCCAGAAGCCGGCCGAGACTGTGTCCGCGAGAGCGGCCGGCGCGCGCTGCCTGCACTGCGCGCACACTCTCGCGCGCGCACCCCTGCGCACACACCTGGAGCTCGTCCCGGGAGGAGGGGGAGTGGTGGTGGAGGAGCAGAGCCAAAGCAAGTGTCTTAAAATAGAGGGCCAGGCAGAGGAGCGCTAGAGGGGAGGAGGCGGGAGCTGCGGGGCACTAGGCGGTCAGGTCAGCTCCCTGGTCCCACGGGCGGGCAGGGGCGGGGGTGGGCGCCGACGCCCCTCGCCTGGCACTCCGCACCTGGCCCTGCGGGAAGTGCGCGCTGATTGACAGCTGCGTTGTCCCAAAAAGGCTCTCCAAAGATGCTGATCTGAGGGTGGGTGTAGACGCGCAGTAGGCGCGCCCGGACCCGCTCCCCTCCGCGTGCCTCCCGAGCCCGGCCGTCCTTCTGGCTGCGGACAAGCGGGGCTGAGGCCCCCGCCCCGCGCCAGCCCCAGCGGTCCCCGCCGGCCGGGACCTCGCAGTCGCTCTCAGGTCGGCGGGCGCTCGCCGCAGCTCACCATGCACTGCCACGCCGAACTGAGGCTCAGCTCGCCCGGCCAGCTCAAAGCAGCCAGGCGGCGCTACAAGACTTTCATGATCGATGAGATCCTGTCCAAGGAGACCTGCGACTACTTCGAGAAACTTTCCCTCTACTCTGTGTGCCCGTCGCTGGTCGTGCGACCCAAGCCCCTGCATTCCTGTACGGGTAAGACGCCCCGCTGGGGGGGTGAGTGGGGTGAGCCGCTAGCTTTTGCGCCTGTGTCTGTCACCTCTGCTTTCGGACTCGAGGGAGAGTGGAAGAGGCGCAGGGGTTCTTTTTCTGCGTCCCTGCACGGACACTAGACTGGCCAGCCGTGGGCATGGTAAAGGCGTCGGCAACCTGGCGGGGAAAGGCCAGGCAAGGTCTGGAAGCCGCGACGGAAATCGCGTAAAGGCAGGGCGGACATAAGAGCGGTCGCTCACTCCAGCAATCCTGAGATCCAGGCGGTGGTGCCCGGAGGAGAGCGCTTCTTCCTTCCCACAGCTGTGCTTTCCAGTCAGAAAGTTCAAATACTTGACCTGATTCAGCGCCTAAATCTTTGTTTCAGGAAGTGGGGCTGTGGGTTTCCATTCGGGCTTTCTGGCGGGGCCTCTCACCTAGAATTAGCTTGTGCAACCTCCCACTGCCTCTCCTGGGAATCTGACAAGTAAGGCAGTGTTCTGAGGTCCCTGAACCTCACTAGATTCCCTGAAATTTACTTAAAATGTCCTGCTTCCAGGGAAGTTTGGAGTCTGCTGCCTTTGTGGCATATGCTCAGGGCATCAAGCCCCGTTTGTTTTAAGTGACTAAAACTAACAACAATAATAAAAACATAACACATAACGTGGATCTGGTTTCCTCTCTCCATGAGAGCTGAGACCAATAGAAAAGAAAGATAACTTACTACATATATTGAAAAAGTTGTAGGTTTGTATAGAAAATTAATCCACAGGCATTTAAAAAGAACTTTGCATTGAGAAGAGCTAAATTTCAAAGTGCCTTGGCATCGTTAGGATTTAGGCTATGAAATCGTGAATGTAGCAAAAAAATATTTTTGAAGCAAATTTTCTCAAAGAAGTTGTTAACTGTGCTTTCCACTAAAGGTAAGCATTTGGTACTTCTAAACCAAAGGAGCTTTTGAGGTTATGTTTGTTGTATAGTTGGCATGAAATAAATTAAATTATACTTACACTGAAAAAATGAAGTGACAAGCCAGCAGTGGTTTTGAAAGACTTTTTGGACTATTCAGGCTAAGAGCTTCTGGTACACCATGCTTGGAATCGCATATTTTTTCTTGGTTTCGTTGACAATCCTTATAGGACAATCAGTAAATGGACAATGAATGTATATAGTGAAGTCCTTTTAAAATCAAGTTATTCCCATGTGTTTGGTTATAAAATGAATACTTTAATATTCTGAAGTATAGTTTGTCTGCAAGGTAGAATTGGGCCTGATTTCTCATAACAAGCCTTGTAATGCTGAATTTTACAAACTAAGAAATATATGAAACAAGAAACAGGATTTTTAGAAACACAATATCCTTAATATTGATATTTTTTACATTTGTGTGTTTATTTGTGAAACGTTGGACAAATAGTCTGTACAGATATTGACTAGGAGAAGTAGGCTAATTTTTGTTTTTGAGAACCACTTTTTGCTACAATAACTAAAATCTCTTTGAGGAAAAAAAGAGATGATTTGTTTCAATCACAAATCTCAATGCATCTTTCCTAATCATTGCATACTGCTGAGGTTCCTGGGATGAAACACAGCTCCGAAGCACCTATGTATGTCCTGGTGTTGGGAGAATTTTCAGTGACTTTGTATTAACTTGGAGGCAGCTTTTCTTGGTTTATTGGAGTCACAGAATTGAGTCATAGAAGAAAACCTGCCAGAAAAAGAGCAGTAAGGGGCCTCAGAAAATAATCATCCAATCGTTTGAGGCTAAGTTCTGGTGTATTCAATTTTGTGTGGGCAATCAGTGGAAAATACAGAGATTCACAGGTAGCATGGTGCTTACTAAAGCAAATTAACATATGTCATAGATTAAAGTTTTGTGAAGTCTTGTGCTTCTAGAAGTTCATTGATGGCTTGTGTCAGAAGGTTGTTTTTGGCAATGGTTTTCTTGCCCTGTTTTCCCAGTGCTTTCTCCTTTTAGATGGTTCCTTTCAAAATGTATGGTGATTTTACTCTAGTTGAGACTTAAAATATAGAAACTGGGATTTGCTAGTGGAATTAAACTCATAAAAACTGGCTACAATAGTTCATACTTTCAGATCATAAGCCTTCAATGGGTTTACGATTACAGTTAAAGCCTTACATGTATTAGATCATGGGAATCCTATTAGTGACTTCTCAGGGGTTTTGCAAATTCCAGACTTTAAAAGTACTTTTGTTACTTTTAACAGTTAAATTCGGGATCAAAAATCTTAGGTTAGATGAATGTAATCTTTTAAAAAGTTATAAAACTAATGACAATAATTTGCTGACATCCATAACAAAACTAAATTTTCTTTTCTGAATAGAGATAAATGTATAGCACTTTTGGTACAACCAGAGCTTAAAAAGTTCAAATCAAGTGAAATGCATAAATTAGAACTAAAGTTACTGAACTTTCTTACTCTTTTGTTTGCTGGCTTAAGGTTTAAATAACTGCAAAAGAAGTCATCTTTGTTAGGTAAAGGGAAGTAAAGAATTTTTAAAAGATAAAAAAATTCCTCAATTAAAAGATTTACCAGTGTGTACAACAGTGAATACATTTGAGATGGAAGGGAAATTACTGCATTTAGAAAACCTCTACATAATTAAGCAGTTTCTGTTTAGATTTAGTAATCCAAATGTCAATTTGTGTTACTAAATTTCCTCAGGCAGAAGAGTCTTTATTGTATTCAAGTAAACAGAGAAATGGAAGTATTTTTGGTTAGGCAGATAATTACCCGATAGTAATTTATTATTAAACACTTTAGCCTTGATGGAATACTTACCTTTCAAAAATTATTGTTTAACAGACCCTTAGTATAAACACAGTAATTTTGGTCCTAGAAAACTGTCTCTAAGTTTCTCAATAGATCTCTTAAATCACCTTAGTAGGCATTTAGAAAGGGAATCCTGTCCTTCTAAGTCAAACTAAAGGAAAGTTTATCATTAAATTTAAAAAAAAATGTAAAAGAGCCTGAAGAAAGCCTCCTTTCTTCAGCCTTTAAGAAAGTTTCTTATTTAACCCACTACAAATATTGGAAATATTTAGAATTAATTTAGTATATGACATGTTGATCTTATTTTAAAATTTCGTTACAGTAATCCCCATTCAGAATGGAAATATATTGCCATTTAGAAATCAGTAATTGTCTCTCATAAACATAATGGTGACATGATTCAAAGGGCCAAAATTGAGGTACCTTTATATGATATCATAAATACTATTTGATTTTAGGGTTTATTTTTGACTTTTTCTGGTTATGATTAATGTTTCATGGTGGGAAAATTACTTGAATGAAGCTGGCTTTTCAGGATGGAACAGATTGCAGAGGTAGCCGCACAGTCATTTTTGAAGGCTCTGGCTTTAAGTTTAATCTTTAGAAACAGATTTTCTAAATTTGGAAAAAAATGGGTAACTTGCTTCACAGAAACAAGGATGTAATAATAATTTCCTCTAACAGTTTTCAGGTGAAGACACTGACAAGCAGGCCTAGGATACTAGTTACTTATAACTGATTGTAGTTATTTATGTGTAGAACCCAGAATTACACTACATTTACACATGCACATGAGTGTAGATTTTTCATCATTTTGCAACCTGGGATATTTTTCCAGCACTAAACCTGTAGTCTCTTTTCTCCTTCTCTGGCAGAACAATTCTGTTGAATCTCTCCATGTCCCCAGCTGTCACGCCTGTGGAGCTGGCAATGGGCTTTTGAGCTGGAAGAGGTCACGGAGGTCAATCTCCCGAAGTGAAAGATTGCTTTTTGCAGAGGCCCAGGTTCACATCCTTACATCACCCTAGTGTAGGTGCTCTTTTTACACTGCTGTCCTTGTCAGGCTTCTCAGAAATCAGGGAGACTTTTCCATTTTGGTTACTCACCGAGATAAATGTGTACAGTCACGCCCAGGAGACAGTCAATCAGCCAATTAAAAGGGACATTTGGAGAAGGGTGATTATCATTGAGAACATTTTATCCTTTGGTGGGTCCAAGAGAAACAAGTTCTTTGGGGTGTTGTCCTTGGGTGCATTTGTATCACAAAGACTGTGTCACCCTAGTGAAAAATTAAATGAGGTGCCGACATGTGTAATGACTTTTTTGGGAGTTAGGGAGCTGGCTAGGGCTACTGCTTCATGAAGTGACTCCCCCAAGTTTTGGCTGTGGCTTTGGTCTTTCAGTCAGGAACCGAAACCCACAGGATCTTGGGAACCTGAGAGTTTGGCACTGGGATGTGAATGTAAATCGGGGTCTGGGAAAATGATCATTATCAATTTGAATTTGTATTTCTACCAGAAGCAAATACGCTTTTATTAGCAATTACTTAGAACTGCTTCTTCTATTCCCATTCGAAGGGTAAATAAGTTGAGAGATATACAGGATCCAGGAATCATTCAAGGTCAGAATATATTTGGAGCTGAGCTGTTATCTCATTACCTCTTTAAATTTTAAACTCCTTTTTAAAGTTGAGATGCTGAAGAGTTCCTTAGGAGTTTGTTTTTAACTTGTGAATTGCTCATGGGCAGTGTCACCACTGGCCCCGATTTTTCTAATAGCAAATGAGAAAGTGATTAAAAATTTTGTTCATAAGTTGAAATGACTCTCCGAATGTCTGTAATTGTCAGTATCATTTAATTCAACAAATACTTATGCTTGCTTAGTAAGGGCATTGTGATTGAGCCCATTATTTTAAAACTTATTCTAAATTTATTTATTTATTTTTGTGGTGCTGGGGATTTAACCCAGGACCTTGTACAAATAAAGTAAGCAATTTACTACTGAGCCACACTCCTATCCCCATAAATCTTGACAAGTAGTTGAGGTGCTTTAAAAATCCCTCTAAACTGCCTGGAGACTGCCTTTGTTGTTCTCTAGGGAATGTGAGGGACAGTTTGGAACTGGGGTGGGGAACATAATGACGATCTAATACTTTTATTTTTCCAAGAGTTTTTACTTCGAACTCCACCTATAGGGCATTAGCTGCAGTAAAGTTGTCAAATTATCCTCATTAAACACAACTCAAATAAAATTTTATACATATATATATATATATATATATATACACATACATACAGAGAGAGAGACTCATTGATAAAGCTTATTTCTTTAGATATGCTAGTTTTACTTCTGGATGAGATGTTGAATTTATGATGTAAGCCTGGACAGTATACAGTTCATAGTTTTAGCATATCTCAGGAATTGGAAACTAAGACTTAAATATATCCCAGCCATCTATGAGAGAAACAGTAAGGATTGTAAAGGGTTGTTTAAATTGTAAAGAGAGATTAAACATTTTTTTTACAGAAAGGAATAAGGAAAAAGAGAGGAGAGGTGGATTTCTTTGAAATTCTTTTTTGTATTTGGCAGTGCTGAGGATTAAACTCAGGGCCATTGCCCTGAGCTATATCCTGAACCCATTTTTTATTTTTTACTTTGAGAGAGGGTCTTGCCAAGTCACCAGGTTTCCTGGGCTGGATGTGAATTTGTGATCCTCCTGGCTCTGTCTCCTGCATTGCTGGGATTACGGGTGTGCACCACCATGCTTGGCTCTTTTGAAATTCTTGAGACTACTCAGATTGAGCCTTGTGGCACAGTGTCCCTCAGAATGGCCACACAGGCACACAGGAGTGGCTTTTGATAATCTTCTGTCTGCTCACAGACAGTGAATGGCTTAACATCAGTTCTACTTAGACATATGCTGGGGCCCTGGTTTGGGAAACACCCAGTGCCTGGGTGCTGCAGAACATAAGTATTTTGCATTCACAGTGGAGCACTGACTAATGTTAAACCAAAAGCATTTGGAGGTGTTATTTGCAGTTTGTTTGGAGACAGGGTGTGAGGAGGACTAGAGATGAACAGTGAGGCAGGTGGTGGCAGATTCCTTGTGTGTCTAAGGTTTGTGACCTTTGTGGGTGTTGTGTAGCCACCCTGCCATACTTGGTACTCGTCCTGCCTTGGAGTGAAGTTTGTGGGTCCTATGGCTAAGCCCATTGACCACAGCTCTTCACTAAAACATGGTTAGAGAACTGCAGGGGTTTGGATGGGATGTGTGGACTTCAGTGTCCTCTTCTGGGGGATACTGCTTGACTGTCTAGTCTCATGCAGCTGGTGCGGCTCTAGAGATACACACATAGCTGTACTCACCAGCCCCCTTCTGCCCAGGAACTTGTTAGAGCCCAAGGTGTTCACAGACCTGTCACAGACTGCTCTGCTGCAGGAGCTGGTTTCTCCTGGAGGCAGCATGGCAAGGAGAACACAGTAGGATTGAGGGAATTACCAAGAAGAATCCATATGTGGGAGGCCAGGCAGGCCTTGTTGTTTATGCTGGCCTTGGGTTTAACTGCTTGAAACTAGGAATGGTATGTTTTCTCCTTATAGCGCACAGCCACAGAGTTCAGATCAGCATTAGGATTTATCAATAGTGGTGTTCAGACCAGGACTGTGTACAAACTCAGTGCTCTCTAGGAAGATAGGGCAGTGTTGGTTTGTTCCTTTTTTAAAAAAAAAAAACAACTAGAAAACTTTTACAAGTCCCCTGTATTTAATTTATTTTTATTGCAGCTTAATAACAGAAAATAACTCTTGTTAAAATAAATACTCTAAATAAAAAGTTAATTTTCTGTGACAGTGTCTAATTACTCATCATCACCAGGGCATTTTTATATGGCAATTTAACTTCTTGAAAGTGGAAACTTGGCACACACATAAGGAAGAAAGCTGCACACTTAGACAGATTGAGAAGATGGTCTAATTATATTGGGATGGAGTTGAGTCTTGCATGCAGTTGCCATGAAGGAGAGAGGGCATCTGTCCCCTAGTCACGAAGAAACTGCTCTGGTTTCTGTGGTGTCAATTGGAATTAAACTTTAGATGTTGTACAGGTGCATCTTTCTGAAAGGGGCCACTGCTGGCCACCAGTGGAAGCTGATATCAGTAATACTTGATAGGCCTGGAGCACAGCTATATGTGCTTTCTGACTCCCTGGTAGAGGTGGTACCGATGAGCACAGGTTTCCTTCAAGCAAAGGTCAGGAGGCGACTGAAGAGAGGCCTGTCTGGGAGGCTGTCAACAGCAAACAAAAGTCTAAGCAGGCAGTCACAGGATTCTTTTTATTACATAAGTCCAGCTTACTGACATGTTCTTGGGAACATGTTCTTCTAGATATGGGGGACAGATAAGTGTTTTCATAGTGTGCACTGAGTAGGGTTGGCTGCCACCTTGCTCATGTCTGCGTAATTCTGATCATGATTTTAACATCATGAAATTTAGATCTTTGATAAATGATATGATTGTCCTTTTGCTCTTCATATTCAAGGATCACTGATCACATCTTGGGCCTGGTGGGATTTCATGAAAGCCTGGCTGTGTTTCCATCTCAGGAAAGCCTGGGAATGTCAGGTCCTCGCCAGCCTAGACTGCCTGCCTACCTCTGTCCCAGAGGTTCCTTCACTCTGTGACTTAACCATTGCCAGGACTCAGGAGAGTGACTTTGATGTTTAGTCTATATAACATCTTAGGTTTACAACTTCGTATATTTTTCTACTGGAAACCTATAAGCAGCAGAGTTCTGATGGTATGTCTTCTTATTTTGAGGAAATAGCCTAGGAAAGGGGAGTTTCTGAGACTCCTCTTTCTGAATCTTGCTGTATCCAAAGGTAGCTATAAACTTTGGAGGAATAACAGAAATACTTTTTACTCTGACCCTTATTCATATGCTTAATAGTAACATTGATCATAACTATTTATTTATTTTTTGATCACCTAACACGACTCAAAGCACCAGACCAAGTGCTTTTGGATCAGTTTCAAAACATCCCTAAGAGATGGATATTATAATCTGTACTTCACTAGTAGGGAACCCAAGAAGTTAAATAACTTCACTAAAGTCAAAGAATATATAGAAATCTCTTACAAAGCAATAACAAAATAGGCAAGCAGAAAAATGGGCAAAAGCTACATACAATCAAACCATTCGTAGAAATGAAGTTTCAGACGGCCAATAAAATCAAAGGATGTTCAGCCTTGCACTGATCATGAAAACCTAAATTCAAATGAGAAACCATTTCACAACCATCAGATGATAAGAAAAAGTGACAGACTCTGATGATCTCAGTTTATGACAAGGATATACAGCAATAAACATCATCAAATGGTCCTGGTGGTGTTATTTGAAATAATGGTACCAATACCTGGTAAAGTTGCAGGTGCTCATACTCACAACTTGTCAGTTCTACTTCTGTGTCTGTGCCTCAAGGGTCTTTACAGGTATGCAAAAGGACACACATATAAGAGTGTTCATTTCCGTGTTGTTTAGATTAGGAGAAAGTTGAAAACAACATAACTGCACTTTCAGAAGGAAAAAGGAGAAAATAATCTGTGCTATATTCATGAAGTAAAACTCTAGTTATTAAAATAAAGGAATGAAACCTGCTTCCACTAACATCGATACATTTTAGAAATATGAATGCTGAAAAAACCAAGTTATACCTCATATATACATTTATATAATGGTTGAAAATATTTAAACTAACACTGCATAGTGGTTAGGGAGGGGAGGCGGAGCATAGAAAACATGTCCTAGCTACATGTTTTTATTTTATTTTGTAATTATTTAATAGGAGAAAATGGCCTAATGCAAAAAACAGCTCAGCTTTGTGATGTGACAAAATTTGGTCATATGCACACAGATGTTCATGGTATTCTTTTTTTTGGTACTTTTCTGTATATTCAAAACTTTTCACAACAAAACATTGAAAAGTGATAGGACCAGGGACCACACATATCCATGAAACTCTTAATCTTGTAGAACATTTGATGGTTTTCTTAATAGCTTTTTTATCCCAAAGTAGAAGATTTTAGATACAGAGCTTGTTGTGTACATCTTGTAGTGGGGTCACGAGGACACTTAGTGCTTAGACACATGTGCAGCTCACACAGAAACAACCAATGTGGCTTCTGAATTGGTTTTTGGATCGTATTAACCTTTCCTTGTTAAAGGCATTGTTTGTCACTGAGATAACTGCTGTCCCCCTGCTAGTGCTCTGGCATGATTAATAGCTCTTCTTGTTTTGTTTTGTTTTTTTGAGATATGGGCTTGGTAGATAGTCCAAACATAATTGAACTTGAATGTACCCCAGGTTTCCCTCAAACTTGTGATCTCCTTGCCTCAACTTCCCAAGTGCCAGGCTATGAGTGGCCACTCTTGAAGGTATTATTGGTGAAGTGTTTGACACCTCCCCTATCCCCCCAGTAATCAATAATCATAAGTATTTGCTGATGTAGTGATAGTCTATCCTTGACTTTTGACAAGTGCTCCATTGGTATTTGCAATTAAATTTCCAAAAATTATCTAGGCTTGACTATGATTAAATACCAAAGAATCTAATGTTAAAATGCAGCTTAGTCTCAGCCAAGAATAATACTGCTATTAGCATATTATCAGTCTGCTCTTTATTTCTGTAACCATGATTTGATTTTAAAACTTTGTTCACTGTGTGGTGTCAGGGATTGCTGGGAGGGATGAGTGTTACCATGGTGATCTCACAGAGAGATGTCTGTTGCTAGTAATAAATGGTCATCTTGTTGTTTGGAGGAGCTAATCTAGACCACATTACTCCGTAATGACAACTGTTGTGGCAGATGCTTTATTCAGCCTATCTTAGCATCTCAGACATTTTTTTCCTATGCAAAATAGTCCCAATTTAGAAATGTTGCTTTTGGACATTTTGTCCAAAATGTGGCCCTTTGGGAGCTCTTTCTGTCCTCCAGAAGGAAGTCCTCCCCAGTGTGGAGGAAACAGGTGGTACAGTGAGTTTGCCAAAGCATTACCCTTTCCCTAAGGTAATGTCCAAATAAATACATAAGCAAAGGGACAAGTAAACTAAAGCACTCTAGGCCCTCATCCCACCCAGACCGGCAGCTTGGGTTGCTTCACTTACTCTGAGGCTTGGCTGTGCAGCCATGGTCAGCAGGGATGAGTGACCATGTCTAGAGGATTGTGGCCAAATTGTCCATGACTAAAAGTACAATATGAGGGTCTATCAGAGTGTCACCAGGCTGTAGACTTTAGTGGGTTCAGGGAGAAGGCGCTTCTGCATTTACCTTACCTAGATAGTCACACATGATAGCTGGGCTCAATTCAGTGGATTAAACCTTTTGCTTGTGGCTTGCTCTGTGAATTTTCTGGATTTCTCCAGTGAAACATTATTCCTTAAAAAATGGACTAGCCAGCCTGGGGGCTGTGAATGAAGGAAACATGAAGAAAGAGCAGTTCCTCCTTGTCTTAAATTTCACTTTCTGTGGATTCAGTTACCTGAATCAACTGAAATCTGAAAATATTGAATGAAAAGTCAAGAAATAATTCATGAGTTTAAAACTATACGTTGTTCTGAGTTGTGTGATGAAATCTTGTGCTCTACCCACTTTAGGACACAAATCCCTCCTTTGTTCACTGTATCCCTGTGGTATGAACTACGCATATGACACTGTTGTGGCTCCACGATCTGGAGTTTCCCAAAGCAAATCGTAGGCAACAGTGGCCTAATATCACATAGCAGTGCCAGCTTTGTCACATCATTTAATCTCAGCATGTAGATAATATATCATGTCACACCATCACAAGGACAAGAAGGGTGAGGACAGCGAAATAAGATATTTTGAGAGAGGCCATGTTCACATAACTTATAATATATTGTTACAATTGTTCTATTCAAACTATGAAAGTAAGAAAATCTGCTCACTGGGAACAAATCACTTTTGAATCGTTCCTTTGAAATACTTGGGAAAAGATGAATGAATATTTGGGATATTTAGGTAAACTTTAAGCAAGGTTCTCTAAGAGAGAGAGAGAGGAGGGTTTTTTTATGGCTCTAATCTAAGTCCTCTCCTTTTCATGACTAAAGAAATTTTACTGAAATAATTGGTGCCCCAGAGTTCATTTTTTCTTTTTCTTTTCTTTTATTTTTTTGTAGTACCGGCAATCAAACTCAGGACCTTGCACTTGCGAGGCAGGCGCAGTGCCACTGAGCTACATCCCCTACCGCAGAGTATGTATTTTTGAGGAGAGTGATGTTAATTTTATCTGAAGGGTAGTGGTAATAATAACTATTTTAGACAGGGTTTCTATTTAGTGTAAATGCACGTATACAAGCATTTAGTTCAGTGTCCATGTATTATTTATTATTACTTCTATTTGAAGCATCCTAATGGCAAAACACTTTTTTAATCAGCTACTTATTCTCAGGACCAAAGGCTTGATCTCCCAGTAAAATAACAAAGAGCTAGTCCTCTGACAGGATGTTCCTTTATTCTACCTGTGCTCTAAACCCACAATTAAAAACCCTGCTTTTCAGGAGAGAAAAGTAAAACTCAGGGAGGTCAGAAATGGTAACAAGGTCACATGAGTGAGAGCCAAAGTTGAGTTTGGAAATCAAGTCTCTTTCAAGAGAAAAGTTTCACAACTATGCTGATCCAATTTATTTTATATATATATATATATATACATGTATATATATATGTGTATATATATATGTATATA
>NW_004624812.1:3737799-3799797 GCF_000247695.1 Heterocephalus glaber
CTGGTTTTGAGGCTTGTTTATGTGTGTTCTCATTTCAATGGGGGGAGGGTGTGTGCACCTCACCTCCTTGGTGCTTGGATTGGTGGTACTTCGGCCCAGAAGTCTCTTCCTCTGTGCTGAGAGTGGTGCTATGGTGGCCTGCATGGCTCCATTTTCTTATTGTTTATGGTTGAGTAGTACTCCATTTTATTAAAAAAACCACATCTTTGTCCAATCTCCAGTTGATGGGCAATTGGGCTGTTTCCAAGTTTTAGCTATTACATACTGTGCTGCCATAATCATGGGTGCACATATATCACTGTGGTATGATCCTTTTAATTGCTTTGGGGAGATACTCAGTAGAGGAATAGCTGGGTCAAATGGCCCTTCCAATCCTAGTTGTTTGAGGCATCTCCATATTGATTTCCACAGTGTTTGCATCAGTGTGCACTCCCACCAGCAATGAAGAAGTGTTCCTTTCTCCCCACAACCCCACCAGCATTTGTTATTGGTTGATTTCATGATAGCAGCCATTCTTTCTGGGGTGAGGTGGAATCTCAGCATTGTTTTCATATGCATTTATCAAATGACCAGTGATGTTGAACATTTTTTCATATGTTTATTTGCTGCTTTTACTTCTTTGCCTGAGAAATGTCTCTTCATTTCAGATGCCTAGTTTTGAATTGCATCTTTATATTTGGGGGGGTCTGATGTTTTTTAGTTCTTTATATATTCTAGATAGTAGACCTTTGTCTGAGGAACAGCTGGTAAAAATTTTTTCCCATATTGCAGGTTGTCTCTTAGCTCTGTTGGTGGTTTCTCTTGCAGTGCAGAAGCTTTTTAACAATTTGAGATTCCAGTTGTTGATTCTTTGTGCTAGTTACCATGCTATTGAGGATTTGTTCATAAAGTCCTTTCCTATGCCAATGTCTTCAAGAGTTCTACCTAACTTATCTTCCAGCAAGTTTAGTGTTTCTGTTTTAATATTTAGATCTTTAATCGACTTTGATCTTAGTTTAGTGCATGGTGAAAGATAGGGGTCTAGTTTTAATCTTTGGCAGTTGAAATCCAGTTTTTCCAACACCATTTATTAAAGAGGCTATCTTTCCTTCAGTGAGGAGGAAAGCTGAGTATGTCTGGAGTTGTTTCTGTATCTTCTAATCTATTTCACTGATCCTCGGGTCTGTTTCTTTGCCAGTACCATAGTGTTTTTATCATAGTGGCCTTGTAGTACAGTTTCAAGTTGGGAATTGTGTTACCCTCTGCCATGACCCTGTTGCCTAGAATTTCTTTTGCTATTCTTGGTCTTAGTGGGGCATTTCTTACTCAAATTGATACAATGAGTTAACTACCACTCTATCTGTGATTATATGAAATCATGTCAATCAGAACTCAAAACTGTCTGTCCCTTTACAAATAGGCTCTATTTTGTAATGCCCCTCCCATAATGTGCCACCTCCTTAGGAATGTATTTTGAGCCTGTTAACCTCTTTATACATATTTATAATCATTTAATGTTCATAGTCATCTTTCATTGCCTGTGATAATTTGTGTTTCTGAATGACTCTAGAAAACACCTGAAGAAAGCAGGTTTTGGGATAGTCAGGAGAGTGTAGTCCCCATGCCATCTGATTGCGTGACTCTCATCTCCCTGCTTCTGGACACCAGTGTTCTTATCTGTGTGACATTCACAAAGACCTTTTGGTCACCACTTCCATGAGCTGTGATTCATTGAATAAAGCCTTTTTTAAAAGAGATTCAAGGTGGTATTCCCATTTATTCATTCCTTTTTTATTATGGAGAAAAAATGCTTCACAACCAAATCAACCAAATGCCTTGGAATATTCTCCTCCCCTCCCTTCCCCTCCCTTCCCCTTCCCTCCCCTCTTCTCTCCCTCCTCCCTTGTTTTCATTTCTTGTAGTACTGGATATCAAATCCATAGGCTTCTTATTGAGCTATATCCTCAACCCTTTAAAAAAATTTTTTTTAATGTTGAGATGGGGTCTCACGAAGTCACTAAGTGACCCAGGGGGAACTCAAACTTGTGATCCTCTTGCCTCAGACTCCCAGATTACTAGGATTACAGGTATATGTCACTATGCCTGGCTAATATTTTTCATGGAATACTTGTTATTTAGTTAAGTGAAAGAAAATAAGTCTAGCCATTCACTTGGCATTGCTGAAATGTAAGAATAAGCAACTAATTTTTTTAACATTACATCTGGCTGTGGGTTCTGGGAATCTACTTTTTTCTTTTTTAATTGATACACAATTGCACATATATGTGGTGTATAGTGTGATAATTTAGTACATTAAACAGTGTGTGAAGATCAAATCACATAAGTATCATTTTTTCTCCATTTTATCGTTTCTCTGTGTTTTTGGTCTTTGAACTCCTCTCTTCTAGTTTTCATAAAATATATAACAGGTTGCTGAACACTAGACTTTCTTCTCCCTAACTGTATTTCCATGTCCACTATACAACTACCTCCTATCCCCTCTCCTTCTTAGCCTCTTATTGACCAACATCTTTAGCTTCTACTTAGGAGTGAGAACACACAGTATTTGTCTTTCTGTGCTTCAAGTATTTCACTTAACATAATGTCCTCCAGTTCCATCCATTTTGCTGCAAATGGCAGATTTTGTCTTTTAAAAACTGATGTGAATCTCTGTTTTTAAAAAGCTTCCTCTGTGATTGCAATGAAAAGTCAGTTTGGGTGCTTGCTTCAGCAGCACATATGCTAAAATTGGAAAGAAAAGTCAGTTTGGGAACAACTACAGTGTAGATAACAGCAGAAGGATGACTCAGTGTGTGAAACTATTGAGGGCAGGGATCCTGGTATGTGGGTTTTGAGTCAGACAGTCCTGGGTTTGTATTTTATTGTCTGTGTGACATTAGGCGAGTCACTTCACCTCCCTGACACTCGGTTTCCTCATCTATAAAATGAAGATAATAATGACTACATAATCGGGTTAGTTTGTAGGCTAAATAAGATACTGTCATAAAGCTCTTAGCATAGTTCCTGGTGACACAGTGCTCAGTAATTGATAGTGTCTATTAAAAATAATTATAATAATAACTTCATCTTAGTTGACTGAAGCACAGTACTTTAGGGAAAGATGACTTCTATTGGTGAATTAAATTCAAGCAAAATTAAGTATATTTTAGGGCTTCCTTCTGGGTCATGTTATCTAGTATCTTTTGGGGCAGCCTGGGTGGCCTGTAAGAGTTCAAGTCTTCTGGACTAGGTATGTTTCATTCCTTCCACCTTTCTGTCTAATAGTGGAAATTCAGAATTTTGTAAATTCATATACGAGTGGCAAAAACAGGTCAATGTGACAGCATCACAAAACACTCTTTGTTGCTGTGTTTTTTATGAGTTGTTCAGGATTAATTGCTCTTAGGAAACATTGGATCATGCAGCTTCAAGGATCGCAGAATCTCAGGGACTGTCTGAGAAAAACTAGAATTTTTCAACAAGAAGTTTGATTTCTTTCCTCACTTGAAGAGTAGAGTCAGGAATGGTCTTTTCTCTTACAGGAAAATAAGAGTTTTTGTATTGTCTTGTTTCAGAGCATGGACAGAGAGAATTCACTCCCTAGAGACTTTTCTTTTTCTAATTAAGCAGTATGGAAAAAAGTAGCAGTCTGAGGGCTAATTGCTTCCTGGTATATTTTTGAGTCTGTGGTTCAGAGTGTCAATGAAGCCCCTGTCTTTCCACTTTTTCTGGAACTGTTGTTTCTCAGCAGATCATTAGTATCTTATGAAGCCTAGTATCTGCTGATGAAATATTTTGATTGGTGAATTCCCTCCACCATGTGAGAACAATTCTCCTGATGAGTAGTTCTACTCAGAAGGGAAGCCCAGGTGAACAGGGCAGTACCTCTGGCCAATGTTTTGTAATGGTGATCTGTACAGCCATGCCCTGTGACCTCATCCAGGTTCAGTGGTCGGTGGGGCCAGGTGGAAGGGAGCAGGTGGGATGAGACACATGGAGGCATCACCATGGCTAGACAGTAGTAGGATGGCCTTTATTTGCAGAGAGCACAAAGACTTAGTTCCTTAAAGTCCTCAGAACCATGGTCTGAGTTGCTGAAATAGGACTTAGTTGAAGATATGGATCTTTGGCAACTTGTTAAGGATATTCTGTTAAACTTATGGGTTCAAAGAAAACAATGTGCTTATGTTTGTGTTCCCATAGGAGGGGAGTAGGCAGGAATGGGGTGGAAGGTGAAAAGGAATGTCGGCAAATAGGGAACCGTCAGGGACAAGGAAACAAGTTAGTCTACTGAAATGTACAGTCTTAGATGCTTGCTCAGTATTTGTTGTCCCCAGGAGAATAAATTTGAAAACAAGAATGGAAGATTGTATTTGGAAGTGGCCCTGTGAGTACATGCTTCTTTTCAGAGGCATTCCTCATAACTGACAACAGTCAGTGACTTCTATTTGGGAAATGGCCTACCCAACCACACATATACCCTAATTATCATGTATATTAATGATGCACTAAAGCATGTCATCATCCTGGCATACAAAAGATCATTATGATTGTATTACACTGCAGTCATGCCACACAGGGAATTGTGTGTACTCCATAGTTCAAGTGGAAATCCTGTCAAAAACCTTTCTTCTTGGGCTGGAGGTGTGGTTCGGTGGTAGAATGCTTACCTAGCATGCTCAAGGCCTGGATTCATTTCCTAGCACTGCAAACAAAACAAAACAAAACAAAATCAAGTAAAATCCTTTTCTTCTTTGGCCTTTCCTGACTGATGTTTCAATGCCTGTTTTTGCTACTGATAAAATGAGATTTACCTTCTGAGGGTATTGGAGCATTTATAACTGATTAAGAAGTTTCAATTTATTGCTTTGTAAAGATAAAAATATGATAAGTATGCAAAGCCTGAGTGGGAGGGAAGCTAAGCAGTCTCTGGGAATTGTGTACATTACTGTGCTTTGTAGACAACTGGATGAAGGCACTGGCCAAATCTGGCTTAACTTCTATTTTTCTGCTGCTGTGAGCTAGGAATTGTTGTTAACTATTTGAAAATTGTTGCAAAGAGATCGGAAGAATAGTATTTCATGACCTGTGAAAATTATATGAAATTCAAAGACCATGTAGAAATTTTATTGGAACACAGCCGTATGTGCTGGTTTATGTATTGTTCTATGGCAAATTTTGAGCCATAAGGGCAAAGGTGAGTGGTTGTGACAGACAGCAGGGCTCACAAAGCCTAAAATATTTACTCTCTGGCCCTTTCCAGGAAGTTTGACGACACTTGAGCGAAGCTATTGGAAGCAGGTTCCTCATTTGTAAAACAGCACAACACATGATATCATCCCACACCACAAAAATATCTCCTATGACCCGTCACAGACTAGTTCTTACATCATCCTGTGATGTGTGAACAGCTTGAAAGTTGAATTTAGGGGAGAATTTTGCAAGGACTCTTAAATTGAGATTAGGCTCTTGGCTCTAAGGATAAGTTTCTGAACCTTTCTAGAAATAACTTAAAGCTTTTCTACAGTGACAGAGGGGTCAGAAATATTTACAACACAGTGAATGGGATTCTACCACAATGAAGTGGTTGGAATTCAGTAAAGGGGTTTTGGGACTTTCACTTTGCTGTCCCAATCCACACAGGTTTTTGTAGAGGGAATTTGAGGATGACAACTGAGGAGAGACAGGAATATGCACATTACTGATGTTTTCAGTTTGAGTTTTGGTTGAAATGCTTTTTAATTGACTTTAACCTGTCACCCATCCCTAGAAATAATAATAATAGGAATAAAGGTTATGCAGTCATTTTACCATAGCCCTACCTGGAAAGCCTTTGCAGAGCTGGATAAAGCACTTAGTTGTGGCCATCCATTTTACTGTGGAAACCCATGTCTCTCTGCCTACAGATTTTTCAACTACCCAAGGTCAGGAGCTCCCAAGCATTTCAGTAAGGATGAAGTGTGATTTTCTAGGTGCCTCTGTTGTTTTCTTTTTACATTTAGGCATTTAGGGCCAGGATGAGGCTTTGTGTCAGCAGAGCCCCTGAGCCAGCCAATCCCTTGGAGAGGGGAAGAAGTAAAATTAATCTGATTTGGCTGCAACCTCCTATGCCCTGTTAGTTTCCCAGCTTGTATCCCTTACCACTAAAAGAAAAAAAGAGGGAGAGGGGTGTACATAAGCGGCAAGTTGATCAATTTCAGAGGAAGAAAGTATTAATGTTGGTTTGTAAAATTCTACTTCAGAGAGATGTGTGACTCATGATACCCCAGAAGATCTTACTCCAAATCTCAGATCAAGTTCACAAAACAATTATAAGAGCAATAATAAGCACATACCACACCAAGCAATTGTATGATACTCTATGCCAGACACTGTTTTGAATGCTTCATCTGAATTAATTAATTTAATTCCTGGTACAATCAGAGAGGAGATAGGGTAATTCTTCTCCTTTGATAGAGAAGAAAGCAGATTTAGTGGGGCAGAGCGATTCACTTCTCCTGGAGAGGGATAGATAGTACAGAAGAGGAGATGGGTTGTATAGAGATAACTACATTGAGATATAGTCTCTGGTTTCTCCAATGCTAATATGGAAAAAAAATCTCACTACTCAAACACATGGGTAACGTAGCAGAAGACAAATTTATACCTTGTTATACTTGGGGAACCCTGCTGCCTAATTTGGATCTTGGCCTCCTGAAGCATTTATTAAAAAAAAAAGAAAGAAAGAAAAGGTGCTGGGCACAGAGTAGGTATTCAGCAATACATATATTTTTAAATTCTGATTTTCTTTAGTTATTGCTGATTTGATTTTGCTTACCTACTTTTTGTTTTTGTTTTTGTTTTTTGGTACCTGGGATCAAACTCAGGACCTTGTGCTTTCGAGGCAGGCGGTGGAACCACTGAGCTAAATCCCCAGCTACTTACCTACTTTTTAAAAAATTTCTGGGCTATGTCAAATTATCCCTAGAATGATTAGGACATTTTTTTCTTAGCGTTGTAATGTTCTCAAATAGCTGAATTAAATCCTAGGGGAATGTATTGGTGTCCATATTTGCAAAGCAAGTTAATGATAGGAACGCAGTTCAACATCTTATCCATTATGTTTCACTGCCTTAGGTACTAGTCCAGTATGGATGGATAGGGTTTAAATAAATTTTATGTTACTGACAATCTTTTTTAAAATTAAATATTGCAGCTGGGGGTATAGCGCAGTGGCAGAGAACATGTGCTTACCCTGCACAAGGCCCTGGATTCAATCTTCACTGTATCTATATATATTTGATAAAATAAAGATAGGAAAAAGAGAAGATTTCTTCTGAAGTTCTGAGTATCCTTCCTGATGCCATCCCCATTAGAGGTCACCAGTATCTCAGCTCCCTGTTCCAGTGCTGCTTTTCTCTGCAGTTTCGTCCATTGATTCCCTAAATCATGCATTGTTTAGCTTTGCTTGTGCTTGAATGTCATGTCAGTGCAATCACATGCAGGTATGAATTGTATGTGACTTGCTTTTTTACATAACATTGTGTCTCCAGGAATCCTTTTGCTTTTGTGTGTGGCTGTATGAGTCACACATTTTCATTGCTGCCTTAGTGCACCATGAGTGAGTGTATCACACTCATTTTATGACTTCTGCAGTTGATTCCAGTTATTATTATTATTATTATAGATATCACTACTTTGAATATTCTTGTTACATTCTTTTTGAACTAAGACTCATATAAATGAATTTTTTTTCCAACATTTTAATGAAAATTATAATGTTTATTCCTTGTAAAAATAGTCACAGTTTTTATTTGAATGAGTTTACTTTTAGTTGCTGGATTCATTAATTTTTTTCTCCAGAATTGAACAATTATTTATTCTCTAAAGTAAATCAAGGCATTAATGGTAAAAATCACTGGAAAATAGGTCTTTAAACAGTGAAGATTTTTCTAAATATTTTAACAATATAACTTTAGAGATGTTAAATAATTTTAGTTAGAATGTGGAATACATACTTTCTTCTCTAAATGAAACATTAAATAAACTTTCTCAGAGCAGCAAACAAAAAATATTGCATTAATAGGTAAGATGCTCTCTGACCCATTCATGTTTACTTAGAGACTGGTAAAGAAATTATTATTTTTAATAATTTTCATCTTAAGATAGACCTTAAAAGCATTTTGGAGTGATTTATAGGGTTATACAAAGGCATAAACATTTAGGGAAGGCAACAATCTGTAGTTTATTTTTTTTAGCTGTAAAGAAAACCAATACCCAGAGCAATGAAATCACTTAACCTAAATCATGGTCCTCCCATGCCCTTTAAATATAACTTCTCTAAAATAACTATAGAAATCTGTCATTTCACTTCTAAATTAGAAAGCCACAAGCTTGTTTTCATCATAATTTTTTGCTTCAGTGCATCTTAATTTAAATTTAATATTTAATATCATATAAATAATATTTAATATCATATAAAAACTAAAATCATTGATGCAATCTCTAATGACAATTTGAGGTCTGATTTTTGAAATCACTTTTCTCCACCCTGTTGACTGTGTCCAGCCTAGAGAAATCTTGGTTAGTTCCCATGTCCTGGTTTCTAGCATTGACAATGTTCTATTGTCTTACAACTTGCCTGCCACCAGTGGTGTTCAAGACAAGTACTAAGCTTGAAGGATCCTGCTGTGGTGTCAACAAGTCTTGGCACTGCTAGTCTGTACTCCATCCTGGGGCTTTCGCTCTTAAGGAAGCAGCAGCTTTGCAAGAGAGATCTTAACCAGGTCATTTAGATTAGACTAGGTTAATGGGCAGTGAAGTCCCATTTAGAGGTGGGTGTGAGGCTTTTCATGTTCTTGGAATCTTCCCTGGCCCTCCCTGTCACACCCTTCCAGGGCCACATCCCTCCCTGTCCCTGTGCCCCCATCCTGAAATAGCCATGGTTCAGCATGGAAGAAATTCACTCCTCTAATCCCTGGGGAGCTGGTGAGCGCTGCATTTGCCAAGGGGTGGGATCTGACTTTCTTTTTCTCTTTAAGGAGAAATCCCTGAAGCTTAAAATCTGTTCCAAGGATGTGATAGGAATGCAGCTGGACCTGGAGTCTCATGGCGTTGACCGGGGGCTCCAGCTCTGCCACTCACTTGGTGACTGTGGGTGAGCTGCTCAAAAGCTTTGTCAAACTGCTTTTTCTTCCTCAACTGTAAAGTAGGTTTAACACCAGTTACATTCCTGGGTTTGCTGAAGACGCTGAATGAGCTAACTCTCTTGAATCTTCTATGGACAAAACAATGCACCTTTGAAATATATTTTAAAGATGTTTACACAGTTCTTTATCAGAAAGCCGGAGAATCCAGTGTGCACAGGGTGGAGGTAATAGTGATTGCTATATCTGTGTATCAGCTGCTTGCTTTACCCTGTGCTCTGGTAGCACCAGCTTATTTAATATACCATTTTGACATTTTTTATATGATTGCCTTTTCTAGGGGATCTTTGATCTTCCTTCAGGGAAGGATTATACCTTCTTCACCTTTGTGTTTCTAGCACCTAGTGTGTATTTTGGCACTTAGGTGCTAAGAGCTGGGTTTTTTTGGAGGGGGTGCTGTTGTTGTCCTATCATTGTGTTTTAGTACTGAGGCTGAATGAGATTGAAATGAAGAGCTTCCAATCATTCTACCACTTTGCTATTCACTGTCCATAACAGTGTAGTTTTGAACTTTATAAACTGCTGAGAATTGTCTGTTCCTTTACAGTACTTTTGTTACTGTAGGTGATTTCTTTTTTCTCTTGTTGGAACTCTCCCTGCTTGCTGAGCAAAATTTGACTTTCTCCTGTCTAGAGATCCCCAGACACTGCAGTTTTCAGATATTACTGCTCTGCCTGCCCTCAACTTTTTTTGGTCAAATATTTATAATATGCAGCTGGTCACACTTAGTTCATAGACTACATATTATCTAGAATGATCTGCTCTAGCTGGAGGATTCTTAACATTTAAGGCCTTATTTATAGATAGTAAACTGTCTGCTGGTGTAAAAATATTCTCTAAATTCATTTTGATTATACTTCTTCATGAGGGATAATGGTTCATTTCAAGTTAATCTACAAGACTAAAGTGTAACCTATTTGGGTGGGAGGATAGGGGTTGCAGGCAGCTGTTAGTGCATAGCAACAACTTTTCACAACAGCTTAAACATGAAAAAGAAGTTGCAGTAATAGAATATGCTGGAATTTAATGGGGACACTAAGAGCTACAGGACATGGGATTTGAACTTGCAGTTGTAGACAATGACTGTGTCTCCTAAGACAGGAACTCTTGAACCCCTAACACCATGATGCCCTAGAAGAGAGGCTGGTGGAATTGGCAGCAGGGTCCATCCAGCCCCTGGAACTTTTTACCTTGTCTCTGCACACCATCCATTCCTTTCTTTTTAAGTTAAACATCCATAAAGTAGAGACAGCACAGTTCTGGCCACTTTAGTATCCCATAACGTTGCTCATAAGAACTGCAAAACTTTTTAAAGCTTTCACAAATGAAAAGTGACAAGAAGCTAAGAGAATTAATCACCTAATGTGGATAACTATTATTAAGCATTCTTTTATGAAAGAATCTAGCCAATGCTAGCCAATACTGAAAAATGGCCTAAAAATGTTTAGAGCATTAAGGGTGCTGACCTAGTTAGAAATAAAATTATTAATGAGCTCACTTGCCTCTTTTGGTGCACAGGAAATTGTATAGGTGGTTGTGATTTTGGGGGAATTTTATACAAAGTCAGATTTTAAACATGTTTATCAAAAACATAGTATAAGTTGAACATTTTTCCTCAGAAAAATCTGAAATCCAAAGCACCCTGAAATATAAAATCTGAGCACTGACATGAAGCTCAAACGGTTTCAAATTTTTGAGATTTTGGATTTTTGGATTAGGGATACCCAGTCAATGAAGTCAATGAAAATATTCCAGAATTTGAAAAACTTTGAAACCTGCACACTCTGGTCTCAGGTATTACAGATAAGGATACTCAACCTGTATCTGCATTTAAACCTTAAATGATGGAATGATCCACACTGAACTTTCTGATTACAACAAAGAAACGCTAAAAGCCCTTATGTTTCAATTAGAGTCTCTTTTGAGTTTTTCTTATTTCACACTTACCCCGCCCCCAACACCATGTGGTATGCTTAGATAGGGATATGACAGTGACCTGAGTGTCCAAGTCCCTGGCCTCCTTTTCCTGGGAGATACAAATTGGTGAATATATAGTTACCGGTACAACTTTCTGTGACAGATATCTTGATGGGGAAGATGGGTTTGCTGAGGGCACCTAATCCTACTGCAATTGGAACAGTTAGAGAAGGCAGCCTGGACCCTGGGAAACAGGACAGAAAGAATGACCCAGCAGAGGCTAAAATGAACAAGTGTAATGAATATAAGTGAACATTTCTTGGTGGTTGAGGCTCTCTTTACCTTAAGAGTAATTATTTTTTATCACTAGCATATATATGTATATATAGTGTCATAAATGTCTTTTTATAAGATGTAGTAAACTGTTAATGATAATATAGTTTCAAATATCTGTATATGCTAATAGTAGTTTTCATTTATTATTATTATTATTATTATTGGTGAGGATTGAACCTTGGGCCTTGCATTGGCCCAAGTTGTGTTTTTAAACCTACACAAACTCAACCTAATACTTGTATGTATAGTAGACACACGGTGCAGACTTATGGTGAATTGCGTGTGTTTTTGTAGCTTTTGCATCCTGCTACGGATCCCTCATAAATTCATATTTCTTGTTTGTTTTTTTTTTGTCATTACTGCCTTGGAGCGTCAGGATGTTATCCACATCTCTTGATGAGATTTGGGCTTTGTGTTTTACCAGGAAGAGAAGCTCATTTGATCTACTGAGTTTAATTTTGTAATGAGCCCCTAGACTGAAATGAAGCTGGGTGCAGTGGTGTAGCTTGTATTCCCAGCTACTCGGGAGGCTGAGCAGGAGGATCAAAAGTTCAAGGTCAGGCTAGGCAACCTAATGAGAGATCTTGTCTCAAAATAAAAAAAATAAAAAAGAACGAGGATATAGCTCAGTGTTCCCTGGGTTCAATTCTAGTACTGCAAAAACAAAAACCAAACAAACAAAACTCAAACCTGAAGGTCTAAAATCCAAGAGGAATAACAATGATACACCTTTGAATTCACTTATTGCAACTAGATTTCAGTGGTTTGCCATGAACTGAGAATGTGTAAGCTCTCAATTAAATTGACTTCAGCAAATAACTATTAAGCATCTGCTTAGAACAGGCAAATATTCATCGTTTTTATTCTGGCTCATGCATCATTTGACTAGCTAAATTCTTCCGAATTATGCGTAAGAGGTCAGGAAATGCAAAAATTCCCTCTGCACAGAACTCAGGTCAGCACCATTGGTAAAAGCTGAGTTTGAGTTCAGTTCCCATACCGGCATGGGCTGCATAATGATATTTCTGTCAACAATAGACTGTATATACAATGGTGGTCCCATAGGATGATATTTCCTAGTGACACTGTAGCATCTTAGCTTGTATAAGTACCCTGTAGCATGTTTGCACAGCAATGAACCATCTGGCTGAGTTGAGATATGAGAGAAGGAGTCTGTGTAGAGATGAATTTGCCTGTTCTTGAAAGGCTGGGGTAACTTGTTCCTCTGTAATGCTGTGACTCAGAGAAACCATGCTGGATGGACTACTTTACTTCCTTAAACTACTAGGAATATTTTCAGAAAGAGGCAGACTGTAGCCGTTCTTCTTAGTAGCTTCAAGGAACATCATGACAGACTGGGTAGATGGTGGTCCCTTGGATCAGTTCATGTCTGCCCAGATTAGTATTGGGCAGTATTGCATTAGTAACATATGGTGCCCCAGCTCTATAGGCTGTCCAGGAGCACAGTTAATTAGGCATCCTATCTGAATTACTGTCCTCCTAGGAAGACTTGCATACTGACGAAAGAGGGCAAATGGGATAACAAGTGGTGTGGAGAATCAACAGGACAAATTTGAGTATAAGCCAGCTGCTTCTGCTTTTAAGTGTAAAATGCTGATTGTTTGATTAGAACCACAGACCTTAAGAATACAGGATTTTTTTTTTTCCAGGACCGGGGATTGAACTCAGTACCTTGCATTTGCCAGGCAGGTGCAGTGCTACTGAGCCTCGTCCCCATCCCCTTTCCCAGGATACTTCTGATTCATCTTATAAGTACCTGCAATTGGGAGAGGAGAGATAGAGGCTTAGGTCAGCTCTGAATACATTCATTGGGTCTAGTGTTGAGGGAGCACTAGACTCAAGGTTACCAGGTTGAAGGAGCAGCTATCAAGATGAATTATTCCCTCAAAGAGACTGCTGACTAGTAAAGGGACACAAATGTATTAGAAATCCATTGAAATATGCTGGAGCATGTTGTAAAAGAGGTAATAAGCATAGAGCACTGTGGGAGCACAAGGAAGGGATTTAACCCACTCTGTGCCAGAGGGAGCAGGAAGTGGCTAGGGAATGTTTTTTGGATGAGAAAACCTGAGTGGAATCTTTAAGGACAAATAAGAATTAGCTAGGAGAATGAGACTCCTGGGGTGAGGCTAGGGACATTCTGAAAAGAGGGAACAATATGACCAAAGATAAAGTGGCTTGAAACAGTATTGCATATGTTTGGGAACTATGGGCAGGTCAATGTTAATAAAATGTAAAGTCTAAAGAGAAAGTTTTGAGAAGTGAGATTGGAAAAGAAGGGGCCCTGCCATGAAGGTTTTATTCCATGGGTGCTAGAGAACCTGTAGAATAACCCAAATGGGTTTAAGCAAGGGAATAACAGAATTGGGCTTAAGCAAGGGAATAGCATAATTGGATTCGGGGAAAGTCATTGTGGAGGATGACTGAAAAAGACAAGACTGACAGCAGGAGAATCCCATAGGAGGCTTTTGCCATTACCCAGGCAAGAGGTGATGAACTAGGGCCAACAGTGGGCCCACATTGGGCCACCAGTGGAGCCCTAGGAATCCCAACATTTGACAAGAAGGAGAGATTCTAGAAACCTAAGCAAGATACCAGCCAGAAAGATAAAAGAAAAATCAGATAAGAGTGTGAAGAAAATTTTGAAGAAATAAGCATTAGTGATATTAATTGAAACAGAGGGACCCAGGTGAACAAAGACTGAAAGTGTTCAAAGCAGTGCTACTCAAAGTGTGGTCCATGGGCACATCCTGCAGTGCCAGCAGCATCTAGGAGCTTGTGAGGAATGCACAGTCATGATCCACACTTAGATGCATTGCCTGGATCTGGAAATGGTTGTTACTTGGCATATCATTTTCATTGGAATGGTTGGGACAAATTAACATTGGCATCCATTTAGGAGTTAATGGTGAATAAGAAAGAGATAATACTGTCTTGCAAGAAACTTGGCTAGAGTAGGAAAGAGAGAATTTATTGGAGATGGATAGGTCAACCATACACATTTTTAGTATGGCAGAATGGTGAACACCTGGCTTTAGGCTTAAAGGAAAGTAGAGAGATTGAGGTCTTGAAGAAGTTGGATAATGGATGATAAGGGTCCTAGGGAAGACCAGAGGTGTTGAAATCCAGCTTGAAATGAAGTGGATTCATTTCTTTAAATGATTACAAAATATTTCAGGTGTCAATAATTTGATCATGCATGTTTGTGGTTAGAGACTATTGATTATAGATTGACATATGATATGTAGAGTTAAGAAAGAGTAACTGTGTACATATCCAATTCCCTACAGTGAATGTAATCATTATGTACTGCAAACATGTACCAATAAAAGTAAAAAAAAAGTAACTGACTCTAGCCTGCAGCTTATGCAGAGCGGTTAATACACATTTGGCCCATTTAACCAAAATGTGCCTGTAATGGGAAGAGTGAGCATTTAAAGAAATAAACTAAAATTTCTAGCATAGGTGGTTGACAATACTTTTTGAAAGTAAAAAACAAATATGCAGGAGCCATAGATAGCTTTATGAAGAAGTGTGTAAACAAGTACAGATCGCTGCACTGTGAGATGAAATGAAATAACTCTCTGTGGCGCTGTGAAGTTTGGCTTTTCAGCCTGGCTCTGTCTCACGGTCTCCTTGAGAGGCATTGCTGTATATTATTAATAATAGCTTATTATAGATTATATATTAATATATTATTAATAATAGCTTTGGAGACACTGACCTGTTTTGAATACTAGTGTGTTTGAATCTTAGTGTGTTAACTTGGGCACATTACTTAGTTTCTGAATGCTTGTTTTCCCATCTCTAAAAAAGGCATATGAATGCCCGCTACACAGGATTGTTATGGTGGCTAAAGGAGCAAATATGTATGTAGACTACCAGGTGTCACATATTAGTATATTTACACATCCAACAGCTGTCTGGATGAATAAGTGAGTGAATGTAAAAGTTCAGGCACAACTAGGCAGCTATTTCATATTGGAATGTCACAATTTCCCCATCTATAAAAAAGGCTAATAATAGTGTCCTTTTATTTATAGGATTTTGTAAAGAGAGAAATGAGCTATTTGTGAAATCATTTCACTATATTTGTAAATACTGAGGAGCTACCAGTGGTCAGAGGGTTAACCGTTTGTCTGAAGGTCCCAATAAGCTCTCAACAGGAGAGCTCGAGAGTCAGTGGACAACTGCTAACTGAATGCCTGAAGTGTGTGGGATACCATTGTAGACACTGAAGGAGATCCGAAACAACTACCACACAACCCCCATGAGATCCAAAACAAACAGAACCACAAAAAGCCCGTGAGTCGAGTCCTTGTCCTCAAGGAGCTTAAGGTCTATCAACACTTAAGATGTTCCGGGAAGAAAGTGAGTAGACCCAGCAAAGAGCCAAGTAGTAGTAGTAAGTAAACTGCTACTTACAAATCTTTTCTCTGTGCAAATGCATGTTTGGAGAAGTGGCTGTATGATGGAACTATGGGAACTCTCACAGGCCCCTGCTTCTCCTGCAGCTTGATTGCTGTCCACAGCTCCCAGCTTCAATGGCTTTTCCACACTCCTTCAAGCTTCTTTGTCAGGAGTTGGCAGTTTGGAAGAATAGTCACTGTTAGTCATCTATTAGACATTGTCTGTTCCTTTCCCTGACTTCTTGCCTACAGAGACAAGGTGGTGGATGAAATGGAAGTGGATATAGGAAGGCAGTATTGGAAATTTAATTTTAATCACAGGCATTGGGTGATCCCCTGCATTGGATCACCTTTATAGGCTTATATGAAGTCTGGATCTTTCTCTGAATGTTATTTCCAGCTCCTCCTTGAGGCCGTTCCTGGTTTCTCAGCCTTCACCCTCAGTCCCCCATTTTTCAAGGTGTTCTACACTCTTTGACCACAGTCTTCACTCAGCGTACTTCCTCACCAGTGGTGATGGTACCACCTTCCCCAGCTCACTATCCATTTGATGTTTACCAAACAAAAGGCTGGCATTTCCTGCTGTAGATTTTAAGTGGAGCAGACAGTGCCTGGGTGGGAAAGCAGAGGCTTAGCCCTCACCCTCTTTCTTGCTGAGACAGACAGGCCTTGGTCACTTTAATTTCAACTGGAATTTGGATCGAATGGCAATGTGTCCTTTTCTGTGGATGCAGACAGTCAATGGATATAAGCACAGCCCCCAAACATGGATTAGGGTTCTGGATTGGGAACTCACTCTACATAAAGATTCAATGAAAGATTCCATGAGAGATGATCCAGTATCCATTTCACCCTGAAATTTCCCAAAGGGAGAACTACTGGGACCCAAAGCTGCACTTGCCACCACACAGCCTTTTTCGTTACAGTTCCAATTGCTATTGGCACATCTTGAAGCAAAGCCCACTCAGCTTGGAGAGGGCAGCAAGGGAAGCCTCAGGCTACTGAGATGAACAATGCACTATTTGATAGCTTACAAGGGCAGGCCTGTTTCCTGTGCCAACCAAAATGGTGCTGGAAATAAATGTCACTCTAGAGTCATGCTTCAGGTCATTAGAGCCAATTAAGAGGGTGACATAGCAGAGATGGGGAAAGAAAACACAGAGGGTGTAAATTTTTTCCTCTTGGCCCAAGAGTGAGAGCAAGTGTTGGCCATCTGCCTACTTCCCAAGTCCACTTACAGATTGCTGGATAACCATCAGTTTGTCAGCTGACCTTTCTGAGATTTTGTTTTGTTTTGTTTTGGAGTCCCACCTTCTCCTCTTGGTTGGTAGATCAACAGGGATGCTACCTACTCTCTGATAGCAGTGTTAACTTAATCAGCCTGGTGGGGAATGCCTTTTTTGTTTTGAGAGCTTCAGTGTCATTTCATGTTTCACTCCCAGGGGAACGCAAAGCCTGTGCATTTGGTGTGAGCACCGGAAGGAGGAGCCCGACAGGTGCCATTGCAGGTGCTCTGGTCGGGGACCCATTCCGAGGCAGCAGCCTCATTTTGATCTCTGCTCAGATGGAAAGTCTGAGTGGCACACTCTCAGGCTGCTAGGGGACTCTTTGATCTCACTGTGCCTAATAGGCAGAGCTCTCTTCTCTGTTTCCTCTAAGGACGAAAATAAACAGAGAAGCTGAGTTTGTGAGCAGCTGCATAAACAATGCAATTTGGAAGTATGCAAAGAATATGTGGGTTATATATACATTCATACATGGATCCTCTTGATCCATCTTTTGCATCCTGTGGTCATTGCTCGATCTGAGAGAGATTTCCATCTAATGCAGCTAAATTCTATCTCTTTTAATGCTCTGAGTGGTTTAAGGCCTCAGACTCACAGCATTTGGGCAGAAGCATTTCTTTCCCTGGACATGGGTCAGTTCTGAGACATTATAACTTTAGAAGGTCCCTTACTTTTGATAGTTCAACTTAAGATGCTGTAGTTGTAGTTGTGTGGAAGTATACCCACTCAACCACTTTGGTTCTAACTTTCAGTGAAGTATCTGATAAATAATGTGTGATCTTGAACATATTACTATAAAATAAGCTTTGAGTTAGATGATTTTTCTCACCTTTAGGCTAATACAGGTGTTCTGAGCACATTTAAAGTGTGTTAGGCAAAGGTGTGATGTTTGGTAGGCTGTGTATGTTAAGTGCATTTTAAATTTATAATATATTTAACTTATGATAGTTTTATCAGGATATAACCCCACTGTAAGTCAAGAGCCATCTGTATAGTATAATGACACAGCCCTTGTTAAATGCCAGGAGTAGCCACCCACACATAGAGGTAGGTATCCTGAGTTGATTTTCTGGTAGAGGTGAGTTTACATTTGTATGATAGAACTTGAAAGTCTGACACCAGACTCATCTTCTCTCCTCTACCCCTCTTCTGAAAGAGCTCTGTCTTTGGACATCCATTGTTTATTTAGCGGGATAATCATTTGCCTCCTTGCACAGGTGTGGGGCTCTGGAGCATCCTTTATTTGCCCCCTTTATTCGCACCTCTGATCAATGTTCATAAGCCATGTAGCTTTTCCTTTTTCTGTCTCTTCACTGTAGTATTTTTAGTTCAGGCCATCATTACCAGGACTAGCATAATACTTTCCTAATAGACAAATATAACTTTAAATTGAACAATGATAGATAAAATTTGACTATTCAGTGAGTATATTTGATAGAATGAAAAACTCAGGCATATTTCTTAGGTTCTCAGAAGAATGTAGAAGAAGCTGATGACTTTCAAAAGCCAAAAGAAATGAAAAGAAATTTGGTTTTTCATCTTAACGTTAATCTCTGCTTATCTTCCATGACTTTTCTTTCCTTGTGTGTAAGCATATGTCATGTTCCCATTGCCTACAATGCTTACCTACCTTCTGGCAGTTAAAGCCCCCTCTGTTACTCTGAGTTCAGATATTCTCCATGGAACACACCACACAAAGATTTTTACTCCCTCTTTTGAATTTCTGGGACTCTTATATTTGTGTGCATGTGTGTGTGCGTGCACATGCATGTGTGTGTGTCCTGGGGATTGGACCCAAGGCCTTCACACTGAGCAACATCTCAGCCCTTTTAATATTTTTTTTTAAATTTGAGACAAGGTTTCACTAAGTTGCTAAGTTGCCTAGGTTGGGCTTGAACTTGTGATCCTCCAGGTCAGCCTCCCAGAATCTAGGATAACAGGTGTGTGCCACCATTCCCAGCTAGAACCCATATACTGTATTCTTTGTTCCACATTTAATTGACTGCTTGACTTCATAGGTACCTATGTATATTACTTATCAATTTATTTACTAGATTATGAACTCCTCCAAAGAGGTTTTTGTTTAAGAAATTTTTTTACCTACGTACTATACCTACAGCATAGTGCTTTGTGTGTGGTAATCCATAAATAGATACTTAACAAAAATGAATGAATGGCCCTAACCCATGGTAACTACACATGCATCTAATATCCTTTGTGCCATAATTTTAGGGGAAAATTTAAGGAGCTCTTCATTAATAAGAGTGACATAAATCTCATTAACTCTTTTTGTTGTTGTTGTTACCAGAGATTGAGCATAGGACCTTGCACTTTTGAGGCAGGCACAGTGCCACTGAGCTACATCCCCGGCAATTTCATGAATTCTTATAGTAATCCTATGGCATGGCTTTTACTTTTGTTTTCATTTCACAGTTTAGAAAAAAGGGGCTCAAGTAGGTTAATTTCTTTAGGGTTATCCACTGTGTTAGTGGCAGAGTCTGGAATCAAATTTTGTTCTGACTCCAAAATGCATGTTCCTATTCCTGGCTGTCCTGTCTTCAGTGCCATATCTGGAGATCCAAGGTGATAAAACACCTTTCCTGCTTCCAAGGACTCTTCCTTCCATCTCGTGGGTGCAACAGGTGAGTGAGTAACAGCTGCACTGCAGTAATGCACCTCTGTAGCAGAAGTGACTGCTGCAGAAGGGTTTGAGGATGCAGAAGAGAGGACCATACAGAGCACCACACAAGAGTCAGTGAGCGGTGTCTCAGAAGGGACTGGGAAAAGTGCACACAGCTTCGTTCTGTGTTGGGCTCACTAGCCTCAGCAGGCACTGATCTCTAACTCTCCCCTCTTGCTGTCTTAGCTCAAGGGAGGGAGTCTACTTGCTAAAGATTTTATTTTTTATCAGTACATTTGTAGTATACAATGATTACATTCATTGTGGGGAGTAGGTACATGTATATAACACATCCTTTTTTTCCTCCTTCTTTTCTCCTCCTTCTCCCTCCATCTCTAGTCCCTCTTCCCATTTACAAAAGATCTCTCTCCTTGTTTCTTATTGTCTATATTTTCACTTGCTCTTTAAATTATTTATACTTTGGGTTTCTCATGTAAGAGAAGTTATGCAGTATTTAACTTGTGTGTGTGATATGTTTTACTTAACATTATAGTCTCAAGATGCATCCATTTTCCTATAAGTGACTCAAGTTTATCCTTTTCTATGGCAGAATAGTATTCCATGGTTTTCTTTATTCTTTATTCCATCCTTTTCTTTATCCATTCATTTGTTGATGGACATGTAGGTCCCTTCCAAGATTTAGCTATTATGAGTTGTGCTGCTATAAACATGGGTATGTATGGATCACTGTAGTATGATGTTTTTTAAAACTCTGTCAAAGGAGAATAGCTGGGTTGAATGGAATTTCTAATTTTAGTTTTTTGAGGAATCTCCACACTGATTTCCATAATGGTTGTACCAGTTTACATCCCCACCAACAATGTAGAAGGGAACCTTTTCCTCTGCATCCTCACCAGTATTTGTTATTATTTGATTTCTTAATAGTAGCCATTCTTTCTGGAGCAAGATGGAGTCTCTATGTTGTTTTAATTTGCATTTCTCTAATTATCCGGTGTTGAACATTATTTTCCATGTATTTGTTGGCCATTTGTACTTCTTCTAAGAAGTGTCTATTTATTTTATCTTCCAACAGTATAAGTGTTACTATTTTAATATTTGATCTTTGATTCATTTTGATTTCAGTTTAGTACATGGTGAGAGATATGTGTCTAGATTCAATCTTCTGAATGTGGATAGCCAGTTTTCCCAGCACCATTTGCTAAAGAGGCTATCTTTACTCCAGATTATATTTTGGCCCCTTTGTCAAAGACCAAGTGGCTGAATGTGCCTGGGATTGTTTCTGCATCCCACTAATCTGTTCCATTATTTCACATGTCCGTTTTTGTGGTAGTACCATGCTGCTTTTTAAAAAAGCTCACTGTAGGTTTGTATTATAACTTGAAATATGAGATTGTTAAGTCTCCTGCTTTGCTCTTATTGCCTAGGATTGTTTTTGCTATTCTGGGTCTCTTTGGGTACCATGTGAATTTTAATATTGTTTTCTGTAGTCTATGAGGAATGTTATTGGTATTTTGATTGGGTTTGTACTAAATCCATGTATCAGTTTTAGAAGTATGGCCATTTTGACAATATTGGTTCTTTCTATCCAGGAACAGGTGACATCCTTCCATTTTCTAATGTCCTCTTTGATCTCCTTCAATCTTCTTACAGTACTTTTCATTATAGAGGTCTTTCACTTCCTTGGTTAGGTCAATTTCCAAGAATTTAATTTTTTTCAAGGCTATTGTGTTGTGTATGGTTTTATTTTCCTGGTTTTTTTTTTTTTGGTAGCTTCATTATTGGTGTACACTATTGATTTTTGTGTGACTTTTATGTCCCATCACATTGTTGAATTTATTAGTGCTAAGAGTCTGTAGAGGATCGTGTCATCTCCAAATAATGATAGTTTGGCTTCTTCCTTTTCTATATGTATCCCTTTTATTGATTTCTCTTGCCTTCTTGCTCTGGTTAAAGTTTTGAGTATTGTACAGAAATGGTGGGAATGGACATTCTTGTCTTGTTTCTAACTATAGAGGAAAAGCTTTCAGTTTTTAGGGCAGCCTGCTTTTCATGGTGGACTATGACCAGAGATTGCAGGATAAAACCTGAAAAGTCACTTTGTTTGACCTCCCACATGCTGTAGGATCTTTCTTCACAGAGTGTAATGGTGTTTGCCAGCCTTTGCTGAAGGCAGGACAGCTCACTCCCCTGCACATTTATATTAGACCAAACTCCATACATGTTCTTCAAACATATTCAGTAAGCCTAAGTCAAACATATTCAGTAAGCCTAAGTCAAACATCTGTTTCTTGTTTTTGTTTTCTGCACTAATGGAGATCAAACTCAGGGGTTCATACATGCTAGGCAACTGTTCTGACCTTGAGATCTATCCCTAACTCTTTAAAATTTTATTTTGACACAGGGTCTGGCTAAATTGTCCAAGCTGGTGTTGAACTAGTGATCTTCCTGTGTCAGTCTACCAAATAGGTGTGATTATAGGTATGTGCCACCGCATCTGTCTAAGCATCCATTTTGTGGATGATGCTACTTACTAGGAATACTAGCGAATAAGACCAGCCTTTTCCACTCTGGAAAGTTAAAAGCTAGTTCCTATAGCAATATCTGAGATGACACCATATCTAAAACTCACTCTGGTCTTAGTACCCTCTTCATTAGAGTCAAATCTTGTGAAAATCCTGGCTCCAACAATTGTACCCACCACTCTTTGTACAGTCTGTGTTTTGCCCTTCTGTTAACAAAGCCTCCACTTGAGTTAGCTCTTTTTGAACAATAGTCAGCCTTACCTTCCACCCATTCCTATTCCCACTCTACAAGCAACTGTTAAATGTTATCTATGTAATATACTTATTTAATGGATTTACTCATTTGGTAAAAATCTTGAGTCTCATCCCACATCTAGGTGGTTTTTTTTGTTGTTGTTGTTACCGGGGATCGAACTCGGGACCTTGCACTTGTGAGGCAGGCGCCAGAACCACTGAGCTAAATCCCCGGCCCCTAGATGGTATTTCTAAGTTGCAGCTTTGGAAATAGTTACTGCTTTGGGCTTTTAAATTCAAGTTCATTTCAGTAGGAAAGATACATACACAAAAATAGTAATTGCTAAAGTGATATAATGGAAATGCATGAGCAAAAGGAGAGCATTTACCCCTAATTTTGATGGAAGAGGGTAAGAAGTGGGTCAGATAAATATTTCTGGAGGATTTGGTGTCCTGGTTAAAACTTGGGACAGGAAGAAAAGCTAACCAGGTGAAGAAAGAGAACCAGGTAAACAGAACACATGCAAGTGCACAGGGTATGGGGAGGCCTGGGGTATCTGGATGACTGAAAGCTTGACCAGAAGAGTGTGTTCAATGATGAGTGAAGAAGATGGAGAGGTGGGCAGAACTTTGGAGGCCATGCCAGAGACTGCATTGTAACCCAAAGCCATTGGAAGATATATTTAGATCTGTTGATTTAGCCCATTCCAAGCTTTGAAAGTCTTGATTATGTCATAAAGCATAATACTTTTGTGTGTGACATAGAAGATTTGATAAGAATAGTTTTTCTATTTCTAGATAAATTTTAGATAAAAATATTCGAAAGAAATAATGAAATTTGAACCAAGGCCCCTAACATGCTCTGGAAGATAGCACTGAGCCAGTCTGAGTATGGGTAACGGAAGCAACATGTAGGGCTCGCAACATCAGGCTGATCTTGCATGACCAGACCCCTGCCTGGCTCTCGTAGCTCCTTTTGTGTTCATCACATCCTCCTTGCTTTTCCTAGGATATACCAGGTCTTTCTGTATTGCTGGTCCTTTACATATGCTGTTGTATTATCTGGAATAGTTTTTCTCTAGCTGCTTCTCCTTAACCTTCAAAGATCTATCTTCACCTCCCAACCCCTCAAACCTCAATCAGGTATAGAATCAATCTCTGTCACTCAACCTTATTTATCTCTGTTAGTCAATTTTCTCTCACTATTGCACAATTCCTGAAATAATCAACCTATAAAGACAAAAGGCTTAGAGTTTGGTTGTGTTAATTTTGGCTCACGATTTTTGAAGTTTCAGTCCAGAACTGGTGAAACCCACTGCAGTTCCTGGGTTGATCCATTGATGCTCTGTGGTGAGACAGCACATCAGGTTGGGAGCATGTGCTTAGAATGAAATCACTCACCTTGTGGCTGGGAAGTAAAATTGAGAAAGAGAAAGGGACTGGGATCCCACAGTCCCTTTCAAGGCCACTCCCACAGTGACCTAAGAATCTCCAAAAGACAAGGCTCTGCCAACCCCCTATAGCCCACCTGCCCCAAGCCTTTAACATGCTGGCCTTTGTGGGACAATTAACCAAACCAGCAATCTCTTTTATGGTGCATGTCCCAAGTTGTGAATCTCTATTTAAATATGTGTTTATTGGATTATTTCTTTTCTTTCTCTATATATGGACTGCAAGCTCCCTAAGACACCATATGTCTATTCTGAGTTCCAGACTCAGCATTTTTGACTGTATATTACAAGGGTTTTCATTTAAACACTCAGCATATATTGAACATGAAACCCTAAGAGATTGGTGCAGTGACCTTTGCTGCTCTCAGCACAGGAGTTTTGACCTGCTACATTTCCAACCTGGGCCGGTTCACCCTTCCTTTGGCAACCTGGTGGTGCATGGTTCCCAGGAGGCCACCATATTGATGTCCAGCCTAGTGTGGACCCTTGATCTGCATAGCGTACTGCAATCCAGGACTTCTGGGCTCAAGTGATCCTCCCACCTCAGCCTCCCGAGTAGGGACTACCTACAGGAGCACACCATCATGTCAGGCCTTTGTTGCTCTCATGCTAATAAAGGGAGTGTTGGATTCACCATCCAGAATGTGGAGTGACTTAGGCACAAGCCAGGAGACACCAGGCTGATGACACAAGTGCTCTTAGAGATATTTTGAGCAACCGGTCTCTCCCTTTAATAATTTACCTTTAAAAAATTAAAATATAGTGGAATTACTTCCTTGCCTCAAAAGACAGCATACTCCAGAATTTAATGCTCTCTCTGGGGGAGGGAATAATGTTTTCTTTCCTGCTTACCTTCCTCTGACTTGTGTGTAATTAAGAACGTGAGAGATAGTTCATGTATTCTATTGATTAGCCTAGGCATGCTACTAAAACCTGGACCCAAGTATTTGCTTTTAGTGAATTCTTCAATTTTTTAAAAAGCCTCAAGTACAACTCTTAAATACTTTGTTCTAGAACCTCCACTTCCACATATATACTCCAGGGCTTTGGTTGTCAAGCTGACTAGAAAATAGACATGTTTTTCTTTTTTGCAAGTAACTACAGTAACAAGGAAGTATATTTGATGGAGTAATTACCGTCCATTCGTCAAAGTGGCAACTTTGGAAGAGCTATTAAAAGTTAAATTCTGCCTTAGAGAAATTTTTACCAGTAATTGTTTTTTTATGATGCCTTTATTATGATATCCAAAGTGCATATGGCCTGGTTTGTGTCTCTCCACCCAGGACCCTTGGAAACTTGTAGGTCTTTATTTCTTTACTCAGTTTTTTGACATTTTAGAATAATAGTGCGCTGTAATGAGTCTTTTTTCTGTCATTGTTAAGGGCATCTGGTACTTCTGTCCCATTCTTCTTCAGTTTGGGAATATTTTATTATAACTCCTTAATTTATTGTTTTTTCCCTTCCTTTTTTTCTTTTTTGGTCTTTTGTTAGTTGAATATTGCAATTACTGGATTGATCCTCTAATTTACTTATCTTTCTCTTCACAAAACTTTGGCTCTTAACCTAATGTGTGCTAGTTGTCTAACCTCCCTGGGGCTTCATAGGTTCATCTATAATATGTAGGTACTGATAGGACACTGTTACAAGGATCAAATAAAATGTTAAATGCACTGTGTTAACTTGTCATCACTGTGACAAAATACCTGAGGTTAAACAGTTTATGAAGAGGAAAGGCTTATTTTGGCTCACAGCATCAGCACATGATTGGTTGGCTTATAATGGTACAGTTCATGATGGTGGAAACACATGGCAGAGGAAACTGCTTACTTTGGGGCAGCTGGGCAGGAAAGAGAAAGAAAGAAGAGGGGTATTCACAACCTAAACTATAGTATATGTACATTCACAAATAAATAAGAAATGTTTAGAATGGTACCTGAGCTATTGTTAATATTATTTACATTTTTTGCTTTACTGCTACAAACATTCTACTCTGAATCTTTGTACTTGTAGTCTGCTTTTAAAGTTTTAAATCAACTCCACCGTCCAAATTTTGCTTCCAGTTTTGAAATAAATTAAATTTTTACTTTTCAAAAGTTATTTCTTGTTCTCTAATTGTTCCTTTTGTAAAACAGCATCCTATTTTAATGAGCACAATATTTTATTTCTTCTAAGGGTGTTAATGATAGTTTTCTTTATAAGTTTTTCTTCTACTTCCTGATTGTTTCTAGTTATACCAATACTCTTTTACTTTTGTTTGATTTCTGACCTTCATGTTCAAGGCTTTCCTCAAATTCAGAGACTTGCAATCTCTTCATGTACAAAAATGGAACTTTATCCTCTGGAGCAGGAAGGGGCCATGTGCAAGAATGAATGGGTGCACACCTCCTCAACAGGTGGACTGCCCCATGGATGTCTAGACAAGGAGCATGCTATTTAGTTGGGGACCCATAGATTTCAGTGCCACTTGATCTTCTGCTGCGGCCCTTGCTTTCAGTGGAGAAGAATCCTCCAGTTTTTGGCTGGCTGGTGGGGCCAGGTGTGTCTGCATCTGGGATTGGGAGGGCTGAGCTGCAGTCGGGCTGACCTCAGGGTTCTGCACACAGATGACCACTCAATTCCTCTGCTCTGTCTCACTTTGCCTAGCCCAAAGTCCCTGCGGGTCCTGGACTGTTGAAATCATCTTCTCTTCATAGTATAAGCAGCGTGGCCACATTATAGATGAGGCTGGATTATAACAGGATTCTTTCCAAGTACATCTTTGGACAGGCTTGAATTAAGTCTGTAACACGCAGATTCCACAGTCTCTTGGGGGTCTGGTGACATGCCATGTGGAGCTGAGTGCCTAAGGACTAGCAGAGAGTGGATATAGCTGAGGACAATGCAGGTGTGATGAAGTTAGGGCCAACAAATAGTGCTTAAATCTTTGGAGAGCTGTGCTTGGAGGGCAATTCCGTAATTGAATTGTGGGCTAGTAATGTTCTGGTGGAATAAAGAATAGAACAGTAAGATTTGGGATGAAGCTCACATAAGTTTAGAGAAGAAAGGTTTGTTAACCCAGAGACAGAAAAACTGGGAGTTTTCATTATATCCACAAGTTTGCCAATCAGTAAATCAACAGGAATTTGTTGAATTGTGATTTTCGCTTGGTGATGTTACTTCCCGACCCTGGCTACACAATAAAATCACCAAGCCCCACCACAGGCCAATTAAATCAGAGCCCCTAGTTGTGAGGCATAAGCGTAAATATTTTTAAGTACTTCCAAAGTCCTTTTGATATCCAACTAGGATTGAGACTCGTTAGAATGGAGTATCTATGGAAGAAAGTCAGATATAAAATAGGATTTCTATCTTTTGAAGTTGCTCCATTGGTGCTTAACATTATCAAAATTTAAATGATAATATAAGGTGTTTATAAATGCCAAATAAGTAGTTTATAAAAAATAATGTAGATGAGGTTAGAATGGGAAGATATTTTTGTACTTAGGATAGACTATAAACTGAGTGCCAGTTATGTGTCTGGCCCAGAAATAATGTTCTAAAGGGGATACAGAGAGAATAATACACAGTTCATATTCTGAAGAAACTTCTGTTTTAGGTGGAGGAAAACAAGAGTAACAAGCTGGAAGAATAGATGAAATTATGTTTGGAAATGTAAGATCAGAGGAGTTTGTAGAGGAATTCTTAGGTATATTGGGTAAAAATTTCTAGATTCAAATACAATTTGAGTTTTACCTTAAAGAACTGCGGAGAATTAATTTGGTAATTTTAAAAGTGAACAATAAGTTTGTGCTATGTTCCAGGCACAGTGCTAGGTATCAAATAGATTATCTCATTTAACTCTCATGGAATCCCTATGAGATAAGTGTTATTATTATCTCTGTTTTTGCAGGTGAATATGCTTAGTAGGCTTATGGAGGTTAGAGAAGTTTATCAAGGGTCACACAGGTATTATGTGATGGAGTTAAACTCACAAGTAGGCCTGGGCTTGTCACCACCTGTAAGATGAGGGTGAGCGCAGGAAAGAGGCCACAGCGACAGTGTATTGCTTACATGCTGAGTAAGTGGCAGGTTTGATTGGAAATGTTGGAACCAAGTTCAATTTGTCAAGGGTTTTGACAGATACTTCATGGAATTAATTTTTAATTTAAATTTAAATTTTACTGTCTTGTGGACATGGGGGAGTCCTTGAAGGTTTTTGAGACAGGGCAGAGATGGAAAGTGTTTTCTGGAAAAATCATAAAATAAAACCTAGAGACATGGAGAGCAGTGAAAAGGATGCCTCAGTAGACAGGCGCAAAGGTAGAGGGGCCCAAGCAGAGTGGGTGAGGGTGAAATGGGAAAGGACAGAAAACGCTGCTGGGCCCTTTGGAGCAGAATGACTTCTTTGAGTCCGAGGTTGAAAGGTGTGTGCGAATGGGCAGCAGCATCAGTTTGAACTTCCTTATGTTACAGTAAGGAAGGGAAGTTTTTGACTTCAGAATATATAATCTTCAAAGACTTTTAGAAAAGGCCAACGATGATTTTTATGAAATTGTTTAAGTTCTATCCAAATTAGTTTTAGAACTTACAAGAACTGTATGACCTGTGATTCAGTTCAGTCCTGGATAGAATTTTGTTTTCTGTGACTTATCTGAACAGCTCTGAGATAAAGGAATTATGTAAATTAACTGTGATCTTTGATTCTAACCTCAGACTCTGGCAATACTTTTTAGCATGCCAATAAAGTGATTTCTTGCTTCCTTGCTTCCTTGCTTTCTTTTCCTTTGTGTTCATTATAGCTATTAGGCTGAGTGTAGATCTTCCCTTAACAACTTGTGGCCTTTCTCTGGCAAATGACATATTCTCTGATTCTTGGATAAGAAACTTCCACACATCCTTTCCCTAGGCTTCCGTATTGCTGTATTTATACACCTGAGCTGTGTCTTTAAATCATATGTCACCATGGTATGCAAATGACAGCAAAGGGGGAGAGGCAGGGAGTGAATCAGAGTCTGTTTATAGCTTTGTTGTGATTGTAGTCATGTGTCAGCTCAGGAAAGACCCTGGGCCTTGATTACTAGTGTGAAAGGTATGTGGAGATACTACCTGAGCTAAGTGTGAGAAATTCAAATACATTCTTAGTAATGATTTTCATAAGGGCTAGAGAGTTTAGGCCAAAAATAATTAAACTGAACAATAGCACTGTCAACAGCACTCCCAAATAATGAGATAGCAATTAATGGATGAATGGGCTCACTGTTCGTTCTGGCTCTAGGCATGAAGGATTTCCTGGTGAGTAGTGCAGTATTGCTCATTTGTATCTTATTTAATACTGTTATTTACAATTTATTTAATTTTCAATTTTTTATTTAACCTCAAATCTTTTAATTGAAAAATTAGATGATTCTCCCATTAGAAACCTTATAAGCAAGAGTGGTTTAGGTCTTTCGGAACATCCTTTGTTCAATCCATATGATAGGCCCCCTAATTAGTTCCTTTCTTTTCTTTCTTTCTCTTTCTTTCTCTCCTTTCTTTCTTTCTTTCTTTCTTTCTTTCTTTCTTTCTCTCTTGATACTAGGGATTGAATCTGGAGCTTTTGTGCTGAGCTACACCCACAGCCTTTTTCATTTTTATTTTGAGACAGGGTCTCACTGGGTTGCTAAGTTGCTCAGGCTGGGCTTGAACTTGTGATCTTCCTGCCTAAGCTATTCTGAGTGCTGGAATTACAGGCTGACACCACCACACCTGGCTTAATTAGGCTGTTAATAAATGGTTTGATGTGTGATTGGTGATAATGATTAGTTTTAAGTATGCTGGATTGCCCAATAAGACAGATTGTCATGTTTTCTCTGACTTTGGCATGTGGGTTCAGCCTAGCCATTTGTTTGCTCACAGGTCCTTTACCTTCTTTAGTCTAAAAGCTCAGAAAACGCTTTCACGTTACTTTTCCAGCAAAGGTTTCGGGATGTCATTGGACATATTCCGTGTGAACCATCCCAGCAATAAGCTAGCTTTCCTATACCTCTCTGGAGATTTCATATAAGCAATAATGGCTGTTTTGCTCAGTCCATTGCTTGTTGTGTATCTATGAAATGCATTTCTCATTACTTTCAGCATCTTCCCCTTCTCCCTAGGAAGAATCAGGAGCTTGTATACCATTTCCAAGATCACAAAGCATTGGCTTCTGGAAACGTAGGTTCTTTGTAGGCCTGAATTGTTCAAAAAGTTGTATACTGAGGAATAAACATATCCTTTAAAGTACATGATATACTTAGATAAGACATTTATCAAGACTTGGTTTACATCTATGTTGTTGCAAATGATAGGATTTCATTAATTTTTTTTCTTTTGGTTTTGGGGATTAAAGGTATTCCCTTGGGTGTGCTAGACAAACGCTGTACTACTGTGACATCTTCCTAGTCCCTCATTCTTTTCTCTAGCTGGATAGCATTCCATTGTATATATGTACTACATGTCCATATTTATTCATCAGCTGATGAGCACTTAGGTTGTTTCTGTTTCTTGGCTACTGTGAATAGTGCCACCCTGAACATGGGAGTAAAGATGTCTTTGTCTTTTTATTTTCAGTACAGGGTATTGAACCCAGAGCCTTACACATGCTAGGCAAGTACTCTACCACTGAGCTACATCCCCAGGCCTGTTTATTTTAAGTTTCCCAGCCTGACCTCAAACTTGTGATCCTCCTGCCTTAGCCTCCCTAGTAGCTGGGATCACAAGCGTGTACCACCACACTCAAATGCAGATGTCTCTCTGACATACTGATTTCATTTCTTTCAGATATATGTAGAATATTAAAAAGTTAATCAGGTAAAAGTTGAGAATAGAATAGTGATTACTAGAGGCTGGGGGAGTAGCAGGGAGGGGGAGGGATGGAGAGAGATTGATAAATGGATACTAAACCATAGACAGGAGTAAGACATTCTGGTGTGGAGTTGCACAATAGGGTGACTGTAATTAGTAGAAGTGTACCATATATTTCACAAAGCTAGAAGAAAGGATTTTGAATGTTCTCACCATAAAGAAATGATAAGTGTTTGAGGAGACAGATATGTTTAGCATGGTTTGAGCATTGCACAATAGAAACATGTATTGAAACTTCAGGTACTCCCCCACAAATACAGACAATTTTATGATTAGTTGAAAATAAATTTTTTAAAAAGACTTGGTTCATAAACATCTCTCCTTTCCCCCACTTTTTCTTTGTGTCCCTTATCCTGAAGAAAAAGCTACAACATGCCATGTTGTCTTCTTGGAAGCCACAGATGACCCTAGATGTTTTTGAAGTAAATTGGAGGTTTAAGTTAACACCAATTCCCCCATATCTTCCAAATGATGCTATTTCCTGTGAGGTGACCTGGGCTTTTATTTCCCTTCTTCGGCTTTTCATAGTCCATGCCCAGAAAAACTCATCTAATTTCGGGAATGGGAATTTCTTTAGAAATCTCCTGTCCCATGTTTTATCTTTGTTTTAGGAAGGATTAGCTTGGATGGGCTGGCTGTTTTCCGTGTGGGCATTGGTACTGCATCCAGTCTGTAGGAGAACTTATGGCCAGGGACTGGTATCTAGTGTTAAATTGAAATGTATGCCCTCCATCTTCACTCTGATAGTTGAGATCTCCCATTTTATCTTGCAATGTTTGGGAATTAGGCTGGCATCTGATTCCAGGTTGTTTTTCCAGGGGTGATGCTCACTGGTTGTTGTGGAGAGAGTAGGGTGTGGCTAGGGGTGGGGGTGGGAATGTTGGCTAAGAAAGACTAGCATATATTCAAGGTTGAGAAGTAGGAGGGACACATGATTGGGTTTGGAGAAGTTTGGCAAGACACCCTCTTCCTACAGAAACTTTCTCAGAAATTTCTCAGGAGAAATGACTTGGCTCGGTGGTTTGGCCAAGATGCCCAAGGAATTTGAAACTAAGGACTGACTAGCTCCTCACTAGGTGTATTAGGAATCATGGAGTCCATCAGTAACACTTGGAGTTGATATGTAGGGGCCAATCATTTCCATTTTGATCTCTGACCAGCCTGATGCTCTGATCAGTAAGTGAATAGGCTAAGAGTTTGACAACACTAGCTTATATTTAATCACTACCATAGAAAGGTGACAATTGAGCCTGGCTTTAACTTCACTATAGGCTTAAAAATGTAAAAGACTGACTTGTTTTTCCTCTCCTCTGTTGTTTTCTACTGAAATTTTGGTTTGGCATGGTTTGGTTGCTACTCCAGGCTATTTTGGGGAACTTTTAGAGTGTCCCAGGAGTACATCTATCCCATATGTCTATGTCCTTAGTCTTTTGCTGAGGTGCAGGATAATACTGTAACATGGACAAAAACCAATGGCTGAGGGACACAGCTCTGTCCCAACTCCCTCTTTTTTGCCCAGGGCAAGGAGAACACATCTCTGGAGGGAGTCTCCTCTCCTGCTGTCAGCTGTTCGGTGAGAGAGGGACAGCAGGATCTGTTGTGAAAGGCTGGTGGGCAGCTGGACGCAGCACCTGTGGGCCTGGTCCCCTAGAAAACAGCCATGGCTCAAGTCAAGGCGTACATGCCAGCAAGGCAAAAATACATGGTAAATTCTTTTCTTTTGGGACCTATGAATTGTTTTCATCAAAAACTCTTATACCACACATGAATGGCAGAAAAGAATACACCTCGCAGTTATTGGAGGGATGTGGGTCTGTTGCAGAAACAGACCAAATCTATACTGCAGTTATTCTTCATGTGAGAATTGAGTTCTCTGTTACTAGCAAGAAAGGAGATTCAGTATTCTGGGAAGGATTGTGCTCATCTACAAATCACCTATCAGATAATAACAATAGTCTATATCGGTGTTGCCCTTTTCAGTTTATAGTAGTGCCTCGAAAGTTAAATATGTCAATCATAACATTGACATTTTAATAATATTGCATTTTAGTTAATTAATTCTCATCAGTACATGTTTGTAGTACATAATGTTTACATTCCTTGTGGGGAATTGGTATATGTACATAACAAATCTTCATTCCTTTTGTTATACCCTTTCTCTCCCCTGCCCCTTCCAAACTTGTTCTGATAGCCATTTACCCAGTAAATAGAAGAGATCCTTAAATTTTAAATTTTGAAAATGTATACTTTGAAATAATCTGGGTAAATTTTTCTTACCTTATTTTTTTCTCTTGGGAGAATGATGGTTTTTGACCCTACAATCCTGAGGTCAATATAATGAAGAAAGGAGATACGTATATATGAATAATGGTTGTAAATTTTATAAAAATACCTTTTCTGATTCTCACATGGACAGTGGGATTAAAGGCTTATGGAAAATGAGAAAACACCTGAGCAGTCAGCTGCAAATCTGAGTTCACTGCCCTGTGTGTATCTTGGCTCAGTTCTTTGGACGCAGTAATGGGCTTACTATTTCTGTGTTAGGTGGATTTCAGAATGTCATGTTGTTTCAACCCAAGCTGGTCCTCAGGAAACAGAGCTATTTGCCCTCTTCATACCTGACTGACACCAAGTGCTGTCTTTCTCCCAGGCAAATTAGAGCCTAAATAGGGCCTCTTCTATCTTTTAGAAATCTGTGAACACTACTTGTTTTCCTGTAGGGTGGAATACATGGAACTTTTTTGTGTATGTATTTCTGGAAAGTTTCTAAATCAAAACGTATTGTTTCCTATTGTGAAAAAATTATAAACTATGAAGAATGAAAATGCCTCCTTTGCTTCTTTCTTTTGGGTATAGGGTTCCATGGCCTGAAAATGACAGTGGTCTTGAGATAAGTATTAACTATTTTTATGCAATTAAGCTGACACTGAGTTCAGTTCATTAGCACACCCTGGAAGAAGTTGGAGGTTTTAACAGTGTCTGAGTGTATACTGTCCAGAACACGAAAGTGTCAGATATGAAAGCCCCTATTGTTTTACCATTTTGTAAGATGCATGATATTAAAGGAGGAGGGCCAGGAATCAAAGAGTTCAAGTCCCAGATGCATGTGCTATCATTTTGAGGAGTCAAAGAGATAGGTATGGGAATGCTTTGTAAGATTTCCTTTCCCTGCTCAGCTACATCTATTGCTGTGAGATCAAGGGTGGCATTTAAGAGATATGAGATGGATTTAATGGCTTTGGAGAGCTTGACTCTTCTTTAGTCCTTTATCACAGGGTGTGTTATTATTGTCATTATTTTTAGTGAACAAATCAGTGCCAGTGTTGTGGGCCATCGGGTTATCATGTGATCAAAGGTTTACCCTTTCTTCCCTCTTCTCTTCCTAAATACATACTAACCCAGTTCAGGAGAAATTTCCAAGCAGAAGTTTTTTGGATTGGCTGGAATTGTATCAGGTTATTGGCTATGAATCTCTGCCATACCTAAACTTCCCCCAAATAGATCACACAAAGTAGAAAAATAAGTGCCTATGTCTAAACAGTATCTGACATTTGGTGTCTGTCCCTTGCCTAGAAAGGCTATACAACAATGTGAACAGAATATTTGTCCTCTCCTGGAGGAGTGAGCTCTGGTCCCAGGTTAGACAATGACTTTCTTTGTGACTTTGTTTCACATCCTCTGCCCCATCCATCAAAGGCTGGGTTAGAAAAAACAATGTCTGTGTTCTGTTTTCAGTCATGAGTAATAAATCACAGAGCCTCCAAGTCTTAATTGTGCAAGGTAGAAATTATGCAGATATAATCATTTGCCTTTAGTAGTTAATCTGGATCACCTGTAGGGGCATCAGATAAGTAGTTTATTACCCCACTTCCTGTGAACTAAGGAGATTTAGTAAAGCTGGAGGAGTTTGTATACATGTTTTAATGTTCTTGTTCTTTACATGCTTGTTTAATTCATCTAGTATTTTGTTCAGTTGACATCCAAGAATGGATAGAAAAAAGTATGAGGCAAAGACTTCAAATTGAATTGGGAAATATAAAAGAGGTACATTGTTTTTAGTACGGTATTATTTAGAATCATTACATTTGGGTACCAAAAAAGGACCTTAAATATAATTTAATTCTCTCATTTATGGAAGAGAAAGGAAACCTTATTGTGGACTGAAGGTTGAACAAGCTTAACAGAGTTGTTGAGGGTACAGTTGGTTCTCAACAGACAGTATTTGAGCCTAGTGTGGTGGCTCGTGCCTATAATCCCAGCACTCTGGGTGGCTGACACAGGAGGACCACATGTTTGAGCCCAGAAACTTACTGACTTAGGGAGAGTCTGTCGAGAGAGAGGGAAAGAGAGAGAGAGAGAGAGAGAGAGAGAGAGAGGGATAAGAAAAGAAAAGAACCTTTTGCTGTAGAGAGCAATGGTTCTTTGGTCCTGGTTTGCTGGCTGGATACCATGGTCTGCATAGTTGACATTCATTGTGTTGTAAAATCTTACTGCTGTTATCTCTTAATATATGCTACATACCTTCAAGAACAAGACTTGAACATGAGTGAATATGAGTGAATACTGATATCTGATATGTAGTTTTTCATAAGTGGGCATACACTGGCTGCCACTTAATCTTATCAGCTTGAATAATAGGGAAAAGGAGAACTCTTTCATTCTATCCAACAATATCCTTCCATCAAACACAGAGTTTCTCTTTCCTCCTCATTTCATCAGGGTAGATTTCTCCAATATTTGAGACTTTTTGTAACAGTACTGTGTGTCCGGACCATAGCAGCTTCATAACATTTAAGGGTACACTTTTATCATGAAATAATGAGAAACCAGGAAGAAGAGATTTAATCATAGAAATAACATGACTGAATGGAATCAAAACATCACAATGGAAATACCCTTGTGAAGCCAATCATCACAGCAGCATGAGACATTCAAATCATTGACTCTCCTTCTGGAGCCTTGCTGGACAACAGTTTTGCTCTGATCTAATGTGTTTCAGAGTCCTTTCCACTTTTCCTCCCTCCATAGAACCAATTTCAACATTAGAAGTTCTTTAAGCATTCTTCAGTAAGGCATACATGCTCTTTCCTCTATTTTTTCTACTTCTGTGGTTCTTGTTTTGATATTTTGGAGCTAATTTATATGGTTTTGTGTCAGCATATCTTAAACTTTTATTTGTTCCTTACTTATTGTTCACTGTCTTAGATTGACATATCAGCCGACCTTGTCATTCAAAACTCAGTTAAATACTTCTCTTCCAGGAGAATTCTGACTGGTTATATTTGGTTGGATTCTCCTGCTGAATATACATACTCTCTAGAACATCACAAACTACTCTTTTAATCGTCTGTCATATGCCCAGACCATACACTGGGCAAGGACCCAGTCTGGCTCATGTATTGTTTTATCCCCAATCTTGGCATAATATCAACACTTGGAATTCCATAATTTGTTGAATTGGATTGAATTTTATTCTCCTTTATTCCACTTTGTTTCTAATTATTTGCAATTTAGGCAAACCATAGAGATATCTAAGTCAGGAAACAGAAGGAAGCCAGCTTGGATTTCTAAAATTACATTCTACCATAGGATATTCTGAGTTTTACCCTGAAGTGGTCTCTTGAAGTACTCAGGAGGGGCCATGTCCAGAAAAGTTATACCTGGGGCTTTTTCTGGAAACTTTGTCCTGTGTTCTAATGTTATGCTTTTCCAGCCTGCCTGGTGGAGATTTCCTAAACCCTGAACATAGGTCTGAAAGTGTCAGAGAAGGAGAGAACATTTTAGAGTTTATATCAAAAAATCATTAATGAATAACCTTCTTGAAAGTTTATCATTCTTGAAATTCTTTTTGGCTCTTGTCATTGACTCTGTTTCCTGTTGGTGCTCCTGCTCTAGAGGCAGTAACACCTTTCTCTCTTATGGGTTCTATTTCCTTTTGCAACTCTATTGATGAAGATGTATCCTAAAGTCCAATCTTTTATAATCTATCTATCTTTCTTTCTTTCTTTCTTTCTTTCTCTTTCTTCCCCCCCCCTTCCTTCCTCCCTTCCTTTCCTTTTTTTTCTACTTCTCCCCCTACCCCCATCTTTCTTTCTTTTTTCAGTACTGGGAAGTGAACTTAGGGCCTTCACACTGAGCTACATTCTCAGCCCTTTTTTAAAAAATTCTGACACAGGGTCTCGTTAAGTTGGTAAATTACCCAGGCTGGGCTCAAACTTGCAACCCTTCTGCTCAGCCTCCCAAAGTGCTGGGATTTCAGGTGTGGGCCACTGCTCCAGGCTTGATCTTTTCTTTTTGAGAGGTGAGTCTTGCTTTTAACCTTTCAACTCTATTGTATCAATGGATTGTGTCAAATCTATATATCCATTTGTTTTGGGGAGCACGAGTTTGTGACTGTCCCTGAGATTTAGATATCTGATTATCACCTCAAACTGCAAACCTCAATTTTTCTCCCCAAACATTTTCACATGGAAGACTTCAGATTGGCCATTGGTTGGTTCTTCAAGTCTAGCAGTCGCCACTAGAGCACTGAGTCTTCCAAGTCCTTCTGTGTGCCTGCCCTTTTCCCCACCGAAATCAGGTGAGTTCCCAGACCCTATTGGGTTTTCCTTGATAGTACTTTGGGAATCCATTCCTTCCATCCCCACTCATAACTCAGTTTCTTCTTGCTAGACACCCTATTGTCCCAAATCCAGCCACTTGTCCTAAATTCCCACAGTTCCTGTGCTGCTCAGCATTTCCCACATGCTTCATTGTTTTCTTATTTACCTTTTAGTTTAATGTCTCATTTTCTCAGATAATTAGCTTCTTGAGGGCAAAGATCAGGAATTGCTTCGTGTCCTGTTTCTACCAGTTGGGACAGAGCTGAATAACTTTTTAGTCCACTTCTCTCGTGATGGTGACAGTGAAACAGAGGGTTCCTTCTGATAAACTTTTGCAGATTCTACCCCCTATTGAACACCAGAACCCTGGTTCATTCCATACAGGCATGAAGCGGAAAGAGGGCTTAGGTTAACACATGAAAGCAGAGTTATGACTTCTTAGTGAATAGACATTTGCAAAACATGAAACTTTTGGGCCTGCTAAATTGGATGTTTGAAAAAATTAGTGTCTCTTTTGAAGGAGCTCTTTATTGACTTTCATATTTATTTTCCAATGTTATAATCCAACAAGTTTGTAGAGAAGTGTTATTATTGCCCTTTACAGAGGTAAAAACAGAAGCTTTAAAGTATGATTTGACCAAAACTACAGGGGCCAACGGTGTCAGAACCATGTCTTCTGCCTTAATCTTCTGATTCCAGGTACAATCTGTTCATTTGAGGCATGGGGAGAAGCATTAGGAAGATACACTTTTGATTTTGTCTAATCCTAACAATGTTTGCAATTTGGTGAGAAACAGATGGTAAACAAATTAACTTGTAACTCATGGTTTGAATTCAGTAAGGGTGGATAAGGACACAAACAAAAAGTGTGCGTGCACAAAGGTAGGGAGGGATTAATTCTGTCTTTGTAATAAACAGCAGCTGCTCGGGGCAGCTTTCGACAGTGAGGGCTTGGGGGTGTGGATGAAATCAGGTGAGGGTGTGTACAGGCAACAGAACGGCTAGGAAGAGAAAGACCTAGGCATTTCCAATGTGTTCCTTGGCTGATGGAGCTGAGGAGTGGAGGGGGCTCAGGGTAGATGAGAGTGTGAGGTGGCATAATGTGGTAGACATCATGGGAACATCCAGAAGTCTATCTTCCTGGCTAGCTGCACTGATCTCAGCTCCCAGCGGAGCCCAGTAGTTTGTAGGCATCAACAGTTCTGATGACATTGCAAGTTGAATGTGATAAGACTCAGCTTGTCTCTGCAACATAAAGAATCTGTGAAGATGATGCAATCAGCCTGCAGCTTTGCTCTGGTGTCCTCTGCTTATTTTCCAGGCTTTCTTCCTTTTTGCTAACTTCCCCAATGTTTCTTCCCCATTCCATCAATCTGCCCTTTATTTTTAAACCCATCAAAAGCTTTTTAAATTTGTTCACTTGTTTGTTTTTTCAGGGTAGATGGTTATTCTGGAGTCTACATCACGGCAACCTCATGGACTTTGGAATAAATTTATTCCATGTGTCTAATTTATTTACTCTTAAGTCATCAAAATGTACCCTCCCTAAATGAGGTAGTTAGTGGCTAATAAGACACTTTGTTAGCCTTTCAGTTGTCTTCTAAAAACATTTTCTCTTTTCTTTAGCTGCACAAAACCATGACTTGCCAAGAGTGTATGTATTTCATTCAGTCTAATGGAAGTGGAAAGTTAGTGTTATCAGAATTTAAAAGGAGACTCAGAGCCTCTTTGTATTTCCTTCTTGCCTGTGGTTACATTGAACTTGCATGTCCAGTTCCTGCTTACTGTCTGGTCAGCCTTTTCTCAGCTTACTCTCAGCATAAGATGGGGCAAAGTAATGTTAACCACCCCTAATTGACTTTGGTTTTGTGCAGTATCTCCTCCCAAGCCCCAACTTCCTTGGCTGTTATTAACTTTCACAAAGGCTATGCCTGTAGGACTCTGAGGCTATTCTGTGATCGTGTGTGTGTGTGTGTGTGTGTGTTGCTGGGGATTGAACCCAGGGGGTCTTGCATGCTAAGCAGGCACTCTACCACTGAGTTACACCTCCAACTCTGTTATTATTATCATCTGAAGTTTGGCAGTTTTAGGAGGTTGTCCAGCCACATTAGCCTTCACCCTGATTTTTCTTAGCTCTCTTGTTGCTGCAAGAATAGAGACTTCTGATGAACAAAGAGAAGCAGATTCTGGTCTGCTGATCTTGTTTGCATGTGAGGGAGCAGAGGATAAGGAGATCCACAGGCAGTTCAAAAGCAGGTCTTGGTGGTTTTCTTGATAAGAAAATTAATCCTTTTTAATCACAGAGCATCGAGTAACTAAGTGAAGGAAGGAAAATAAAAGGAAGTGAAAGCAAATAAATGCCCACTGGGCACTTCACATACTTTAATGCATTTGATCCTCACAATAATATAGAAGAGAGAAATACTATTGGTTTGACTTTACAGATGAGGGCATTGAACTAAGCAAGTTTTGGTGACCTGCTCAAGGTCACTTTGAGAATCAGTGGTAAAGGTCCTGTTCTTCCTAGTACTCAGGATTAGCAGCCTGCTGCAGAGATGGAAGCCTAAGGAATGATTTGGTATAGCTAACTATATAGTTTTTTCCCTAGGAAACAGCTATCACTACCCTGCTGAGTCTTTTCAGGCTCTCTGAATACCTCTGTATCTATGTCTGTGTGTTGCTTATATTCCTCTAAAGCTTTCTGCACAGATACAGGTCACATGTTCCCAAAATGTAAATCAGTCAAGCAGGCAGTTGAGAGATTCTTATCCACTTAGACCTTTGGCTCCTGCTGGTGTCAATTGAACATGTGGGTGTGCAGAGTCATTGTGGGGACTGGTGTGTTGGAGAAGCAGGAGAGAAGCCCACAGGAGGTATGTAGGAGCACTTGGGGTCTCTGCTCTGAGATTCAAGTTCAGCCATCGCTCAGGGTGAGGGGCTGGCTTCTGTCACAAAGGAGGACTTGTACTGAGGAGATATGCTGGGATGATGTGTGCCCAAGCACATCCACATGGCTGAGCTTACATACAGTTTGCAGAATCTGAAAATACAGTCATCCTTTGGTAGCCACAGGATTGGATCCAGGACACCTTCCCCTGTGGTTACCAAAATGTGTGCATGCTCAAGACCTTCATATAAAATGGCATCTTTGCATAGAACCTACACACATCCTCCCAGATACTTTAAATCATCTCTAAATTACTTATATTACCTAATACAAGGAAATTCTAGGTCAAGGGGAAAATGAAGGAGAAAAGTCTATACAGATGCAATTAAAAAAAATTTCCAATTCAATGTTGATTAAATTTACACTTATGATTGTACTCTGGTTAGCCCACCAAATGTCCCACATCTCTCCAAATTCCCCGGATGTTCTTCAGCATCAGTCACCCCTTAAGGTACTTGGGTTTTTAATCTAAAACCAGATTCTCAAAAAGGCCAAACACTTGGGAGGAAAGTATTTCTGGGTACATGGTATACACAGTTATAAGATATTCATCCTATAGGAAAACATTGGTTAAGGGGATTGGCTGAAAAAAACAACATTAAAAAATTCTCTCAATGTGGTCATGTTTACACTTCTTTTGTCAACTCAAAATGTGTTTGTTTGAACAGTGTCTCTGGTTTATTATAGTCATCACTCCCTCTCAAGTTGCAGATAATGTGGTTGGATTTCACAAGTATATGTAAATGATCCAGAGTAGCAGGGCAGCTGTCTTCAGTCAATATTGTCACATAGTGATAATTTCCAGGAATTAAGCATTAATTTGTCATTTTCCCCTACTTCTAAAACTAAATTTGTTGTTTTAGGCAAAATATAGATATGTGGCTGGACTATCTCAGGACTTTGGTGGGAATATGAAATGTTGGTTATACAAAGTGCTTTGTGAAATTAAAGCTCCCGGCCAAAGCTACTTCGTTAAAAATCAGGTCATATATTAAAACAATAAAAGACAGCAAACAGCTGTCTAAAGTATATTTTGTCTCACTTTTCTGTGCCCATGGGTTTGCCTTTCCGGAGATTCTGCTTTGCTGCACATTCATATCCTACTGAGTCTTGTTTCCAGCCATGCTCCTTCCTTCTGAACATTGGAAACACATATTGGATACCAAGCACCCTGACCCTGCCTCCTGCAGTTGTATCTGTTTACAGTGGTGGGCCTCCTAAAGCCCTGGAGCTTTCTCAGCATCACAATGGCTTTTTGTGCCCCTGACCTCAGGAAGGTGCTCTCAGTGGGGCAAAGTGAAAATTTGTCAATGAATTTGCACTAGAACCTTGGGTTAAGATCCTTAAAACCACAGTACAGACTTTGGTGATTCAGATATGGCCTTAAATCACCATAATTCATCAGAAGTTTCATTTTTTTAAAAAAGAAAGTTTCCATTAGGTTTAATCTTATGGAACTAAATTATATGAATCTTCAAAAGCCATTTCTAAATAACCAGCAGTTGCTTTTTTACCTACCAGAGAACAGGGTGACTAAAAGAATGATCTTACCCTAGATTAATCTATAAAGTTACTGTAACTTACCAAGTTTTTCATGGGATTTGCTTTTTTAAAAAACCTAACAACTTTTTTTTTTGGTATTGGAAATCAAACTCAGGACCTTATGCTTGTGAGGCAGGTTGCAACACCACTGAGCTAAATCTCCAGCCCAAAGCCTAATAATTTTATTCCAAAGTTCACCTGGAAAAGTCCCTGAATGACAGTAGCCAAGAAAATTTTATGAAAAGAATAAAGAAGGTGGACTTGTTCTATCAGGTAACAAAACTCCCTAAAGAACTCCCAGTAATTAGAGTGGATTGATCTCTTAATAGGACCACATAGTAGTTCAGTAAAACAGAGTCCAGAAGCCCACCATGTATATATAATGTAACCAGCTACCTCTAGGCCCCACCCAACCCCATGTATGTACAGAATTATATTAAACATAGTAGGAATTTGTGAGTAGAAGCCATAGGCATGAAGATCTTTAGATTTTCAAGTATATCCCCTACAGTGTTTTCCAGAAATCCTCTCTAAACAGCCTTCGCTTTCCCCAAAGTTGCAGACTGAAGACAGCATCCAATATGTCCCCCACTCCCTCCTCTTGGCTTCCTGGCTCTCCCTTCCTCTTCTTCCACATTGTGCTCCCTCTCCTGTCACCTCTGTAGAGGGCTGCCCTGGGGAAGAAAAGTTCTTTCTTCACTTTGGCTTCTTTTCTAGAGAGCAAGAGACTCTCAGAATCCTAACGATGAAAATCCCCCAGCAACTCCCAGAATTCTGATAAACAAAAATTTTCAACTTCATTTCTTTGAGAATTCCCTGTATGTTAAACCTGGCTTTCCAAGTCACTGGACTAGTCTATCCACTTGGGAAAAATAGTGTGATACTTGTATTTTCTAAAACAAACATTTTTGTAACTATATATCTCAGCAGATTAACATACATAATTACTAGATTTGGAACATAAAATTTATCTGTTAAGATCTGGGTGAAATCGATGAAGGGAGTCTTCTACTCTGTATGTTTCTGAATGTTTTGAATTTCTTTTATAAAATTTTGTGTTATTTTGGTAATAAAACAAAATAGTTAAAGTACTTCTTGAGGGTTGGGGATATAGCTCAGTGGTAGAGTACTTGCCTATAGCATAAGCAAGGCCCTGGATTCCATCACTAGCACTATTGAAAACAAACAGAAGGCAAACCTATATACAAAGCTATAGCATCTGAGAATAGAGATATTTAGAAATAAAAGTCTCCTAAAAAACTTCAACTGTCTTTTTCCATTTCTTTTAAAATTTCTGTTAATTTATATTAAGTAAAAATTACTATTTTAATGTGTGGATAGGAGTTTTGATGAATGTGGAAAGTCGTATAAGCACTAACATAATTAAGACAAGAACAGTCTCAGCACCCTTCCTATTCCCTTATGCTACCCCATTGCCATCAAACAATCTTCCACCCTCCATCTTTGGGGTTATGTTCTCCATTCCTGGTTATACCTTTTCCAGAATGTCATAGAATCAATGGTTCCATTTTCTGCCTCGCAAACGCAAGGTCCTGAGTTCAATGCCTGGTACCAAAAAAAAAAAAAAACCACAATGAAACTTTTCCAGAATGTCATAGAAATGGAACCATAGGCCTTTGAATCTAGCTTCTTTCACTTAGCATAATGCCCCTGAGATTTATCCATGATATTGTGTGTTATCAATAGTTTTATTCCTTTTTGTTTCTAAGTAGTATTTCATTGCATATGTACAGTGTAGTTTGTTTATCCATCTCCAGTTGAGGGACATTTAGATTATTTCTAGTTTTTGGTAATTATTAATAATGCTGCTATGAATGTTTGCACACAAGTTTTTATGTTTTCACATGGCTCAATACCTAGGAGTTGCTTTTGCTCAGTCATGTGGCATTGGCTTGTGTATCTTTGTAAGGAACTCCCAACTGTTTCCAATGAGGCCATATCATTTTGCACTCCTACCAGCAGTGCATGGGAGTTCCAGTTGCTTTCCAACCTCATCAACACTTGATAGTGTCAGTTTATAAAAAAATTTAGTCCATTCTAGCAGATGTATAGTGGTATTTCATTGTGATTTTATTTTTCATTTCCCTAATAACTAATCATTTTAAGCATCTCTGCATGTATTTATTGGCATCCATATATCTTTTTTGGTGAAGTATCTTTTCAAAAATTTTGCTCATTTTTATAGGGTTATTTTTAATTTTTAATTTTTCTATGAAAAAATAAAAATTTCATAAGAAAATGAGACAAATAATAGTTAACATACAGTATATCATAATCTTACAAGAAGCTACTCAGAGTACAAGACATAGACAAAAAGGCCCTCTTTTACAAAGAAGAAACAGATAATAGCACAAAACTTTCTTTTCAATGAATTGAGAGAAACTAGTAGTGTATATGAAACATGTTAGCATATATAGTAAAATACTCTTGAAACAATGGAATAGGTAATTTGGGGAAGTATTTGATCTTCTCCTTACTTCCTATTTATCTTCTGTCTCTGTCTCTGTCTCTCTCTGTCTCTCTCTCTCTCTCTCTCTGAGAAACCATGCAATATTTAAGCTTGTGGGTCTGATTTATTTCATTTAACATTAGGTTCTCAAGTAGCATCCATTTGCCTATGGATGCCTCAAGCTTATATTTCTTTATGGTACAGTAGTACTTTATTGTGTATAAATAATGAGGTTATTGTTTAATTGTCCAACTTTAAGTGTTCTTTGTATATCCTAGATACAAATTATTTATCAGTTGTGATATTTGCAAATATTTTTCCCCAGTGTGTAGCTTTTTAAAATTTTCTCAATAGTATCAACAGCAGGGCAAAAGATGGTTAATTTTGGTTTTTTTTTTTTTTTTTTGGTACTAGAGATCGAACTCAGGTCCTTGTGCAGCAGGCGACAAAACCACTGAGCTAAATTCCCGCACCAAGATGGTTAATTTTGATGAAGATCAATTATTTGCCTTTTTTTTCTTGTATGCATTTTGCTTTTGGTGTCATAGCTAAGATTTTCTGCCTACCTCAAAGTCACAAGATTTTCTCCTACGTTTCCTTCTAAAAGTTTTATAGATTTTTGTTTAGATTATACCCTCATTCATTTTGAGTGAATTTTAAAAATAATTTATGAAGTATATGCCTATGGATGTCCAATTGTTCGAGCACCAGTTGTAGAAATGACTATCATTCCTTTATATCAAAGTGTTTATTTTAAAAGAAAAATATGATTCTGCTTAGTAACAGAATTCAAACATCTTCTAACATAAAGGGAAGAAATCCCTGAGATCATTTGATTCAGAAGTGATTAAGAGAGTCCTAAAGTTCCTTTTGCTCAAGAGAACAAGTGTCATAAACATATTAACAGTGTCATAAAACTAAATATATTTTATATTAATTTCTGGGATTTCTGGGTTGCTTTCTTTGCTCAGCTTATGTGTGTGTGTGCGTGTGCGTGCATGTGTGTGTGTGTGTGACATTGGGTATCACAACTAAGGTTGCTCTATCACTGAATTACATCCCCAGGCCCTTTTAATTTTTTTGAGACAAGGTCTTGCTGAACTGCCCACGCATGACTAGACTTGGGATCCTCCTGCCTCAGCCTCCCAGAATGCTGGGCTCACAGGCATGTGTCACTGCATCTGGCTCTTTGCTCAGCTCTTTAGAAGTTTTAACCATTCAGAGGTCCAAGGATCAAGAAATGATTATTGTTTTATGACATATATATATACACATATATGTACATATGACATATATAATATATATATTAAAATTTTAGAATGAGAATGAAATATAAAGCTCATTTAACATGTTTCTTTTAAAAATATTATAAAAATGACACATTTGTGTAACAGAATATAAATAATAAAGAGGAACCATCTGAGCATAGAGATAGCAGGGGACACTGGTGTTCCCACTACTCTGTCCTCTCCTTCTTGGTCTCCACGACTGGCTTCCCTTCCTCCTCATGACCCAGACGTTGGTGTGCCCAGGGCTCAGTGCTCAGATCTCAGTGCTTTCTTCCACTCCCTCCCCAGATGATATCATGCAATCTGAAGGCTGCTCCATGCGTCCAGTTCTTCCTTCCCTGAACTCCAGCCGGCTTTGTCCAGCTGCCTCTTCAACGCTTCCAAGTTGGCAAATAGCAACTTGCCTGACATGATGATCTTGGTTTTCCCACTTAGTCTTGTCTAATCTTTCCCATCTTAGGAAAGTGTGCCGCCATTCCTCCAGTTGATAACCCTGCAAACCTGGTGACTCTCCCTCTCCTTCAGACCTGATATTCATTCCTTTAATGAGATCTTTCAACCCGAACTGTTAAAATCCCTTGCATGTGACCACCTCCCACTGCTGCAGCTGCCACCTCTGGTCTGGACATGGCCTTATGTCTTCACTCTGTTCTTGTTCTCCACACCCATCCTGCACACTGATCTACACACAGTAGCCATAGGATCATTAAAGACATAAACCACATCTTGTCATTCTCCAGCACAGATCTCACCAGTGACTTAAAAAAAAAAAATCACAATCTTAATCAGATCCACATTATTTGTCCTGAGCCATAAGACCCTGCATGACCTGGCTCCAGCAGATCTCTCCAAATTTTTCTATCCTGTGACTTCTGCCCTTGCTTATTTTTGCTGTTTGCTGTTGTTTGAACTCAAGCTCACTGACCCTGGTTTTCACTGGGGATCTCAAGGCTCTTGTGTGCCAGAAGACACTTACCTTCCAGGTGCTTCCCTTTCCACAGAGGTCTCCCTGACTCTTCCTTCAGGTACCTGCCGTCCTTGCCACCTTCACATTCTGCTGTATTTTTCTTCAGAGAATTTGCCACTACCTGGCTTTATGTTATTTGTTTGTTTGCTGTCTGCCTCCTGTGCTGAAATGGAAGCTCCATGAATGTGGAACTTCATACTACTCAGTGTTGAAACCTCATCTTCCAGAGCAGAGTTGAGGCCATAATAGAAGCTTGGTAAATATTTCTGGAAGGATTGAATACAGTCTAAGATTAATACATGCAGATCCCTTTGCTCCTATTTCCCTCCCACTCCTTGCAGAAGTTATTACTGGTAATGGTTTGGGAGCTAGCTCTCTGGACTTCCAAAAGTGAATATAAAGGCAGCCAGACAGCTTTTTAATGATAATGAAAGTTGTTTTACATCATAGCTTTTCTTTCTTAATAATATATTTTAGATATTTTCTCCTAGTACTTTATCTACCTATTCATGTATTTATTTATATGAGTTTAAATAGATAATTCTTTTTGTTTTTGAGACAGGGATTTTGTAGTTCAGGCTGCTCTTGAACTCACTATATAGCCCAGCCTGACCTCAAATTTGCAGTGATCCTCCTGCCTCAGCCTCCCAAGTTCGATCACAGGTGTGCACTACCACACCCAGCTGGATAATTATTTTTAAATGGCTACTTTATAGTCCACAGTATAGACTACCACAATTTACTTAGTCATTTTCTTGTTAATAGATATGTGCATTATGTCCACTTTTTCACAATTATAAACAAGGCTACAGTGAATATGCTTATACATAAATCTTTGTACACATGGGCAAATAGAACACTCAAACTGTAGAACTGCTTGTTAAGAACTTGCTATGTACTACTTAATTTATCTTCCTAATAGATTATACTATTTTACACTACCAGCACCGATATATTGTGTCTGTTTCTCCACATCTTTGCCAATGCAAGATTATCACTACACTTTCAAAATATTCCACGTTAGTAAAAAAAAACCTGGGGTAAAGATCAGTGGCAAAGCACTTGCCTAGCATGTGCAAGGCCCTGAGTTCAGTGCCTGGCACTGCAAAAGGCAAAAATGACCAATAACTTGAATTATAGGTAGGCATTAAAATTTTCTAGACAGATAAACTCCTGTTTCTGGATTATAAATTAGCCTGATAAAGAAAGAAACCACATTCCTTGTGAAATAAATGGAGTAAATTAAAGAAGTAAAGCAAGTTGAGATGAGAAACACTTGCCTAGGTAAGACTCTTCCAGAGTCCTGCATGCCATATCATCCCGTGAGGTGTGCTTAGAGATCTGAAACCACACGCCCAGTATCCTAATTTTCTTGCTCTAAAATATCATCCCCAGATGATTTTTTTCCTTAAAAAGAACCCACAACACAAAACCTCAAGTGTTAGAGTTGGCTGGAGAGTATTTGGAAGTTGTAGCACTTGGTGATTTATTGTTATTTAACAATTTTGTGGTTTCTCCTGGGCCTGGCTAGATGTGCACTCAAGAATAAGAGAAGTTGTCTGTTTTAATGACTAGGACTGGCCTCCAGAACAGGGAGATGGGGATGAATAAGAAGAGCAATGCCAAGTCAGAGTGGAGAGCCAGTTCACCAGCCGCAGCTGGCAGCTTTGATGATGGCAGTCAGTTCTAGGCCAGACCTAGTGTGAATATTGGTTGGCTTTTGCTTGCTTGTAGTCCATCTTCAGGGCTGCACAGAGCCCCCGAGGCCACCAGAATCTTCTCTGTTTTCATCAGCTCCCAAATCAGAGGGAGGTACTTTTGTGACATCATCAATTAGAGTTTGAATGGTTCAATTGAAATTAGCTACTCTTACTATACAGATGACAAAATTGAGGCCCAGAGAGGCAAAATGATGCCCATACATCATGATCAAGACATTTTAAACCTGCTGCTATTAAGCAGTGAAGGGAAAGAGGTCTTTTATTTAAACTTCAAAGACTTAGCTTGTTGGACAGAAAAATGCTCTTGCTTTGAAATCTGTCACGCAGATGTGGCATGTAAGGTATATACTGTATGTCCTTGTACCTCCACCTCCCATCAGCCATGGCAGCATTGTTAATCAGCCTCCAGTTTCTGACCCAGCCTGAAAACCCTCCTTAAGCACAGCACTAGGCAGCCAGTCATTGTCACTCTGAGTTTTCATGTGAATTGAAACCTGTTGTCCCCTTCTTCTAAATGCTCTATCAACGTGATTCATGGGTGGTGCTAAGAGCACTGGATTGTAAGCCAGAAGAACCTGGCTCTCCCTTGGTCTTAGCTATACTATTTCATACAGGTCATTTAATGTTGCAGGGACTATTTGTTCATTTCTAAAACCAACGAGTTGAATTCAATCATCCTTAACCACCCCCCTTTAGCTCCGAAAAATGTTACAATTCAAGGCACATAGACCTCTCAATCTGTGAATTCAGTTACAAGCAGATAATTGAGTAAAGACCACAGGTGGTTCTTGGGAAGTTTGTGTATTACAAGTCTATTTTGGAATTCAGAAGTATGTATTTCTAGCCTTTTCTGATTACTTGTTTTCATCTGCATGGTCCCATTGACCTATATTCTTGAAACCAGAATTTAGGGACTCACGAAGGGGAGAGACAGGAAAATTTCACTTAAAACCTAAGGATTCTTCCTGGCTGGGGTGTGTGTGTGTGTGTGTGTGTGTGTGTGTGTGCACGTGTGTGTGTGTGTAGATAACCGTTCTCATACACTTAGCGGATTGGATCTCTACATTGTCTGCCCACCCTGAGGTTGTAAGTCTGGAGGTGCCTTTTCTTCCTTCCTTTCCTCCATGTAAGCCTCCTTATGAGCAGGAGGCCCTGTCATCAGACAAGTCTCAGCACGTGGTCTTCTCTGGGCTCCCAACCTCCTTCCACCCCCGTGCCTTGTGGTGACCTGCCTCCCTGTCTGTCTTCCAGGCTCCCCTTCCCTGAGGGCATATCCTCTCCTCTCGGTGATCACCCGGCAGCCCACGGTCATCTCCCACCTGGTCCCCAACAGTCCAGGAATCGCCCCAGTGTTGTCCCACCACGTCGCCACTGAGGCTGCATCTGCTGAGGCCCAGGGTGGCGAGGCTCTAGCCAGCAGTGAGTCAGAGACAGAGCAGCCCACGCCCCGGCAGAAGAAGCCCCGGCGGAGTCGCACCATCTTTACGGAGCTGCAGCTCATGGGTCTGGAGAAGAAGTTCCAGAAGCAGAAATACTTGTCCACCCCAGACAGGTGAGGATGTGGGGAGGGGACTCTCTGCAGGGAATGCTCTTGAAAAGAGGAGACTTGATTTTGTGGGACATGGCACCACGGAGGACTGTTTCAGTGATGCATGACACTATGGGAGGAGTCATACTCTTTGCTTCAAGTCATCTCAACCTTGGGTTAACAGAACCCAGCTGCAAGAATCCAGTGCATTGGCCTCCAGAGTCTGACTGTGGCTGAATGTATACTCAGCATATACTTCCACAGTTTAACTAGACCACTCCATTATAACAAGCAAAGGAAAATGATAAAAATGGCAGGCTTTCAGTTGGGAAACAGGCTTGGTTTTTAAGGCCACCCATACTTAGACTCAGGTCAATGGAACTAGATCTGGAATTGGGATCCATGATCTCAGTCTTGTCCTCACCCTTGTACCTCTGAGCTGAGTCAGTTTTCTGGCCTGGCCCTTGCTTGGGAAGGACCAGACTAACCCTGCCTTAGTGAATGTGATGGCTGTCAAGTCAGAAACACTTGGCAAGGCCCAGGAGGAGCTAGAACAGTGTCCCTTCTTAACACACTTTGAGTTCTGGCTGGGAAAACTGGTTCTTGTTTTCCTTGAAGGCCTTAAAATGTCATCTCCTCTCTTAAATTACTGTCTTAATGGCAAAATATGCAAGAATGTGTCTTTCTTCTTCCTTGAACTCACACAGGGATACTGAGCCAATCTTTGATCCTATTTATCGGGAGGATTTTCCAGGTCATTTTTCTCTTCTTTTGCTCATGGCCTTGTCCCTGTCAGCCTTGACTAGTCCTACCAAAATAATGAGAAGGAGACTCAGAGGAGCTCCGAAGCTACTGCATTTAGTAGTGTTGTGATAAAAATGAAAAGTGAAACAGGAGTCTGCAAAACATCCACTAAAAGGGAACTTGTCTACTGAGTTCAATAACCAGGTACCATTAGCTATTTGCTGAGGATTTCCTGAGTACAGACCTCTGTGGCATGTGTTATGAGTTCAGAAAGTAGTAGACAGAGCCCTTCTGTAAAGGAGGTTATTGTGAGGAATGACACAATAGAACCCAGCACCATGAGCCAGGTACTAGTACCATTGTGGTGCTAGGGCCATAGTAACCTGAAGATATTAATGAGGGTGGCAAGTGGGTTAGGGACACCTTTTCAGAGGAGGTAACATTGAAGAAGAGCTTTGATTCAGAGGGGATAGCACACAAAAGTCACAGAAGCAAGTTTTGTTGAACATGTTAAGGAAAGTGCAAGTGGCTGAGATATCACCAGCTTATGGTGTGAATAGGGAGGTTGTGAGAGATGGGGCTGGATGGAGAAAGGGCCTCATATTCCTGGCTGAGGAATGTGGGCTTTGTTGTTTAGGTAGTCAGTAGCCTCTAAGAGCCGGAAATGACATGATGGGGTTTAAATTTTAGAGCCAAGGCTTTGGTGGCACCATAACTGATTGGTTAAAAGATACAAAAGATAGAGTAGTGAAACCAGTTAGGAGAGAATCTAGGGTATTGACAGTGGGAACAGAGAGGAGAAAATAGATGGAGGAAACATTTTGAAGATGGAATGGGCAGAATTAATAGTGGAGGATGAGAGCAGAAAGTTGAGAATTCTATCGCTCTTGGCTTGGGCCACCAGTAAATAAGGATGCCATTCAGTGATGTGGGAAGAAGGCAGGAGGCAGGTGGGTTTGGTGGGGGAAGAGTGAGTTCTGTTTTGAAGACTTGAAGGACTTAGGGTACCTTCAGGTGGACAAGGGAGATAAGTTTGTGAATTGGGGATTCAGCTGGGATCTCCAGATATTAAGTGCTGTTTTGATATTCTGGCAGGTAACTGAGAGCCTTGTGGGCCTAGGTGGCCATGGGTTTCTCATGAGTTGCATGGTGGTGTGCCTAAAAGGTTTAACTTGCAGGGGTAACATTTTATTTTTCAGAAGTCAGAGAACTTTTTACAGAAATGTTAGCTCTCAGTAAACCTCTTCGGCTTCCCCATACCTGCCTGGGCATCTCTCAGGTGACCTACACAGGCCTGATTCACTTGCCTGGGGAGAAGGACACATCTGGCTGGCATTGAAGCTGCTGCCTGAACCCGCCCTCTGAAATGTTCCTCAACTCCCTACGTGACCAGGGCCATGAGCACTCCCTCCTCCCAGAGCTCCTGCCCTCGTCCTCTGTATTTGTTTCTCTGGTTTCCTAGGTGATTCCATTTAACTGAATATGCAGGGAAGTGAGAATTTGTAATTTGTGGCAGGTAATGAGAGAAAGTTGATGACAGTGAAGTGTGTTTCTTTAGCCAGAGTGAGTCAAGGATGCATTTTTCCCAAGTGAGCTAATACCATTTGCTAATGCAGTGGCAGAGCTGTGAACTTTCCATTGACTAATGCACCTGATGGCCTCAGGTGAACTGGGCTTGGGACAGCACTGCTGGAGCCCAGGGAGGCCCCGCACACCAGAAGTCTGTGGGATGGCACCCTGGTTCTTGCTCCTCAGTGAATGACTGTTGGGATGCAGTGCTTCATTAATGAAAAAACTAAGCCTCTTGGCTCTGGGAATTTATTGATTTCTTTCTGTTAATCACTTTCAATAAAACTTTCAACTATAAGTGTCCTTTCTACAGAGATGACCAGGTAGATGAGCATGCAGAATTAAGACAGGTTCTGAAATCTGTCAGAGGCACATTCCACTTTATTAGATATTTGATGTGTGTGTCTAGTCAGAGTAGAGGGGCTAGGCAGCTGCACCTGAGGGTACCAAGTATCAACACTTGGAACCTTCAGGACCAGTATCCATGGGTCCTGGCAATCCATAGATGTCCTCAGACAGAGAAAGCTATAGCTGAGAACTTGCACTTAACACTCCTAATGGCTCAGGTTTGTGTCTGTGCGGGTTTGTATGAGACAGAGGGCAACAAATCTGCAAGTGGTTACTCTCAGAAACCTGGGGACCTTCAGAGTGGTAGTCACTGACCAAACTGCCTTATAAGTCCACACTGCTTCACTGAGCATGTTGGCACTGCAGAAGGTGGCTAATGTTGGCTCAGGGAGATGGGTTTCCAGGTGGTGGTCAGGTAGACTTGAGGTCTGACCCACATAGGACAGAGGAGAGTGAGGTTCGGATCCTGGCTACAAATTGCTCTTACTTTCTACTTCCCTACTCTCCACTTGGGTTGTTTGCTACTCCCTAGGATGTAGTATCTCTGCATTTCCTTCTGATAGATCTGTCTTGTACAAAAATACCATGGGTGGGGATGTGCCTTGATACAGGAGATGGTGTGCAAGTTATATACAAGTGGATTTGAATCCTGCCTGCGCCTCTTACTCCTCCAGAATCATCTTCCAGGGATCAGCTGGGAGATGCTAATCAACTTCACATTGTGGTGCAAGGAAAATATAAGATAGCTTGTGGCAGGTCCTTAGTATGTAGCCTATGATGCTCAAGAAATAGTGTCACTGTGTTGTTGGAATTAGCCCAGTTGCATGCTCCTCAGGAAGAGCTTTGGATTTTAGAACTTTTCAGAAAGCTACAGAGAAATGAAGAATCATGATTAGCAATAACCATGGAAAGCAGGAGGGGCTATAGCTTTAATGTTTCATGTGGGATGTTTATAATATTTAATCTTTTTGAACGTTTTAATTGTTGTAATAGTTCAGAGCAGCTACAGTAAATGAATCAATCCATCAAAAATATTTTTCAGCCCCGGTTTTGAACTTAGCCATATGAGAGGCATTCCTGTGGATATAAACGAAGTAGATTGCTGTTGAGTTAAGGAGACAGGAATAACACACATGAAGAGCTTCAGGACAGTTGAAGACATGGGACTATCTGGTTGGCTGCTGGCCTGTGGGAGGGGTCACGGGAGCCAAGAGGCTTACCTGCTAGAGATGGGACTTGAACTGGTTCTGAAATTATGAGTAGGATTCTACAGATGAATAACTTTACCTTTCATTTCCAGTTTGGACTTTGGATCCAAGAACCCATTTCATGGAGGATCTGAGTGATTGCAGCAGGATTTTGTAGTGATGGTTCAGACATCCTTTGCAAATCCATAGTAGACCAGGAATGTTTATGAAATGGGGACTTCCCCAGGTGTCCTTGGGTATGGCCATTTGTTCCTTAGCTTCCTTTTTCCATAGGATTCTTGGAAGGAAAGAAACGCTCTTTGGGGAAGAATTGGCTTAAGGGGGGTGGTTAGATCTGAGCTGGAGCTAGCCAGCAGGCCCTCATCTCTCTTGCCCTCTGCTATCTTCCTCATCCTTCCTTTGTATTTCATGCCTTCTAGGTTGGATTTGGCCCAGTCTCTGGGACTCACTCAGCTGCAGGTGAAGACTTGGTATCAGAATCGCAGGATGAAATGGAAGAAAATGGTAAGAAAGGAAAGAGTTGGTCTAACTGTGTGCCAATCCTGATGAGAAGAGCTCTTACTACAGAGCTGTTGGAGGCAGGAAGGATCCTTTGGTGGTTTGGCCATGATATGGGAACACCTAAAATGCTGGCTGGGCAGGAGGCAATTTGAACTTGACCTGGATTTCTTAACTAGAGGGTTATTCTTTTTCAGTTAGAAATCAAAGAAAGGTCACGAACTTCCCAGCTTGAACCCTACCTGCTGACCTTTTCGAAGGCCTTGCTTCCTGTCCGACCGATAACTAAAAACAGAAGTCAGTATCCACCCTTATAGTGATAGAGAGCACATGTCTTCCCTGTAACAGAGAGACCCTTACACTTGGAGGGGCATCTAAGTCACCTGGGTACAGGGGAGTCTGCAGGAATCTAGGCCCCATTCTAGGATGCTGACTGTGGAGCTTGTGACAGAGCTGGTGACAGGCATGTCAACAAGCACCCAGGTTATTCTGAAGTGCAGGACCTAATGACCACTGTTTCTGTACTATGGCTCCAGTGCCTTTTAGATGAATACTCCCATCTTTGATCTTTAAATGCACTGTGAATAAACATCTCTGCATTTTGTCTATATTTTGAGAAGAACTCGATTTCATTATTGTCTAGCTTTCTTTTCTTTTGAAAGGCACTGTTAAACTCAAATTTTCCAAAGTGGTTGACTGCTTAATTTCCCAGTTCTGTAATCCACAAGGGACAAGATCAAGGCCCAGAGAAGAAAAAAGAGATGTGGGGATAGACACCAGTACCCCATGTCCTCTGACATAGGCCTTGCTCCCAACCTCACTAACTCTTACTGGCCTTTTCTGCCCCATATGGCAGGTACACCATGCCTTCCTGAGGACATTCCAATTTGCTAACATATCTGGTCACAGCCGTATTTCCTGGCATTTCAAGGGTTGGAAAATTTATCTTTCAACAGTAATCACATTTTTCACATTTGTAAGTTTGGGCCATTTGTGCTATTGTCTGCTAACATTGAGGGGGAAGAATAAATATTAATGGGAATTCAAGTGAATATTAATGGGAAAAAATCAACAAGCAACAGTTATTATATTCCCAGAAAGGAAATCCCAGGCAGATCTCATAATCCCCTTTGGGGATCTTGACTTGAGATGGCAGAGTTTTCAAGTGGAGGTGACTTGGCTCATGAAGCTGCTCACTAAGGCAGAGACACTAGGTGTGTGTATAAACAACCATATATTGTATAAATTTAAAAAAATGTATATTCAGGGTCTCTTGTGAATCATGCCTTGTCTTAGACACTGTGGGAAGTAATGAAATAAAACATAACCTTTGCCTTCATGGAATTTATGACCTAGTTAGAAAAAGAAGGCCCAGGAAGCAGCTAGAGAGGACATTATGATTAAGAGCCAGTTGTTTATTATAGATTGATTAAGCTCTTATGAGTGCAGAGGAGAGGTAGTGAGGAAGGTTGAGAGAGAAGTCGCAATTGAAAGGTGAATGAGATTGAACATCCAGTCATTTCAAAAACTCTACAGTACTATGCACCTGAAACTTACAGTGGAAACCATTTAGGGGGTTGTTCTCTGAAAGAACCAGATTGGGGAGTGAGAACTGCTGGGCCATGTTCCCATGCTTGCCTCTCCCTGGCTGGTTCTGGGCAAGTCCCTTCAGTGCTCTCTTACAAGCTCCACCACCTACCTCCTGCCTCATCAGTCATCATCATTGGAATCAGTGTCTCCTGAGTAGCAGAGCATTGTTCAAATTGGTTATCAGTAATCTGCTCATGAATCAGATGACTAAGGGACTGACAGCCAGCTCTCTGCCTGTACCACCAGTACCTGTAGGACAACACATGTGCCCTTGCCTCTGACGTCACTTGTTTTTCGGCAGCCACTGTGGTGCTGGCATCGTTTGTGGGCTGGTTGTTGATAGTCATAGATGCCATATAAATCAAAATGGAAGTATCTCAGCAGAATTAACCTCAGAGACTGTTCTAGGCCAACCAGATTCAGATCCCTTTAGGAAACAAAGAGCCAAGCTTTTCATTTCACATCAGCAATAATTTATAGTTAGTTTCATTAAGGAATGCAGATACAGGGACAAACTATGAATCTGTCCATTAAAAAATAAAATAAAAAAGGTAGTCATACAAGTGGGGGAGACAGGCCTGAAAACTAAACTATACAGAGAGACTGGGGGAACTGAAGGAGGATTTACAGGATTCAGAATCAGAACAGAGAATGAAAGACTTCATGGAAGAGGTACCACCTAAATAAGTTTCAGTGGATAAAAATAAATGTGCCCCATGAAAGTGGGAAGGAATTCAGAGAGGAAGAAGGGACAAGAGTCTTTGGGTGCACATAAGCATTTCAAAATGGTGGGAGCTACCTGTGAGGGACTGTGTTCTATTGGGAGTCTGAAATCTGATTCCCTTGGAACAGCAAGGCATTGTTGAGACTTGGATTGCTTCATCTGTTTTCCTGGTAAAACTCTTTCAAGGCTATCTCTTTAGGTACTGAGAGGAAAAGAAAAAGATAATTGGGTAATAAAGATGTCTCAAGGCTAGTAACCTAATTGGAACTGGAAAAAGATTAGCACTTGTTTCTCATACGTATTCACATGGCTGCCAAGGACTACCTGCCAAAACCAAGATATCATCTCCAACTAGTTTTGACTGGTCAGCATTTGTAATCTATAGCGGGTTGAGTAAATTTAATCTTGCACATTAGATGGGACACTCACCCTCTATTCCATTTCTGTTGGCATTAACTCCAGTAGGATCCACAGTGTTTTGTAACAGGCTGAAAGCATTTTATTATTCAGTGGTCTTGTTTCAGCTTTAAAATGCAGTGAGATGATCCAAATGGATACCACATTCTTCTCCCACTTGGAGAATTTGTGTGGGCCACACACCACCCACCATCATTATCTTTTGCGTTGAAAGTCCCCAGATAGTCAAGAATTCTGTGAAATCATTACCAGTTACTATCTAGGGAATCTTGGACAGGTTCCTTAACCTGTGTGTGCCTCATCAGTAAAATGACTTATGTGTACCTTATAGAGTTGTATCAACTGAGCTAATTTCTAGACAACATTAAGAGCAGTGCAGCCCATGTAGGACACAGCCAAGGGATGTTAGCTGCCATTATTATTGTTGTTATTTACCTATCCACAAAATCCATGTCTCCAAAGAATCCAAACTTGTGGAAGCTAACAGAGATAAACTGAAAGAAAATTCCATGGGTTTCTGGAACCGTGAGCTTTTCTTCTGGTTAAGGGTACTCCTGGCTTCTTGGCATTTGGGGCCCTACTTGAGGTATAACAGAACATCCTGTCTTCAGGCTGGGACAGTCAGCTAATGTTAGCAGTAATGTTCTCAGAGGAGATTTATGCCAGAGCATCCAAACTCGTTTTTCTCAGCTTCATGAAAACTGCCATCAGTCATATGGCCTGCACAGTTCTAAAAAGCTACAGATAGAGCAAAAAAGGAACAAAAGCCACACAGGTCAAGAGGCTACTGACTGGAGTCTGCAAGGACACTGGGTAATTGCAGATAAATGCCAAACACAGAAAAATCAGTAGTGCATTTCATGTGTGCCCCACACATTCTGCAAAATAAAATCCTGGTAAAAATGTTGAATTTGAATAGTTAAGGTGTTTCCTGTCTCAGAAGGGAAAAAGGGAGAAGGTTCCCCACTGCACTAGCATTCTGTGCTCTCTAGCCACACTGCTTGCCCTCCACCTAAGCACCTCTAGAAGGAAGCAAAAGACAATCTTCACATCCTCAATGCCAGAGCATTTGAATGCCTTGCTCTGGAGTTTGGAAGGAAACTATCAGCAGGCAGCAGAGCTGAAAAAGTAGATGGTGTGCTACGTATTTCTCCAAGAGGCAGAGAGAAGCATGTGATCTCTGGTACAGTAGATTGTCTGGCATCGCTGGACCAAGAGGACAAATCAGTTCTAGGAATAGCTTGGGAGAAGGGCTCCTGGGAAGAGGACCGCAGGGTGCATGGGAGTGCAGTTCCTGGTGCAGGGAGGTTCTGAGATAATTGCATGTCTCAGGTGTGCTTGGAGGCAGGGGGCCAGAGGTTGATATGGAAAGCAGCCAATAGGGTAGTTATCTCCTAATTATTGCTTGCACTGGAATGTTTTATTCCATTTTAAAAAGGTCTGATTGTTTTGATTTCTTTTTCATGCTGTAGGAAAACAGCCAGATGAGATCGATCCAAGCTGTGTGGGTGGTGTTCTCTAATTGCTGGGCTGGACTTTTTTTGCCAATTAGGTGGCTTCCTTAGACCTGCCCTTTTAAAAACATGATTACTACATGGGGCAACTTACTTTTGTATAACCTCTTTCATACCCAGTGGAGCTGCTTTCAACAGGTAAATTCCTTCTTGGCACATTCAGGTACTTTCAAAAGCCTGTGCTCAGACTGAAATCAAAATCAGATACTGACTCACCTGAAAAGGTGTACAGGGACACCTTCTCCCCAGAAATGTTTTCCGTCAACATCCATACCTTGTTAAAGGTCCCTTCACAACTCTGTGTTAACTGTTCAGGTAGATTCAAACAGATAGAGCAGATTCACTGCTAAAAGGAGGCGTTTTTTGAGAACATATGGTTTTCCTCATACCTCTACACCAAAATTAGCTCAAAATTTATGATAGACATAAATGTAAAAGCTAAAACTATAAAAATCTTAGAAGAAAACATAATAGTAAATATTTACAATATGGGATTAGACAAAACTTCCTTAGAAATGATATGAATAACATAAGCAACAAAAATTAAATGGAACTTCATAAAAATTATAAACTCTTCTGCTGTGAAGAAAATCATCAAGAAAGATGATTCATAGAACAGGAGATAATATTTCCAAGCCTTATATCTAATAAGGGACATTTATAATATTTAAATAACTCTTACAACACACACTAAGAAAGAGATAACCAAGTTTAGAAAGGGTAGTAAAGGATTTGAATAGACCTTCCTCCAAAGAAGATACACAACAGTCCAATGAGCACATAAAAAGATGCTAAACTTCATTAGTCATCAGGGAAATACAAATCAAAACCACCATGAGCCACCATTTTGCACCCACTTGGATGGCTATAATCAAGAACTCATAATAACAAGTGTTGGTGAGGATGTGGAGAATTGGAATCCATACATACTGCTGTTTGGAATGAAAAATGATGCAGCTGCTCTGGAAGAATAGTCCTAAAAATGTTAATAATGTTAATCATAAAGTTGCCATATGTTTCAGCAATTCCATTTCTGGGTGTATACCCAAAAGAAGTGAAAGCAGGAACTTGAACAGATATTTACATACCCATGTTCACACTAGCATTATTCACAATAGGCAAAATGTGGAAGTAACCCAAGTGTCAATCAACAGATGAATGAATAAACAAAACATAGTATATGCACAAAATAGAAGGTTATTTTCTTATGATGCACACTGCAACATGGATGAGCCTTGAGAACGCTATGCCAAGTGAAAGAAGTCAGTCACAAGAGTCTATATACCAAATGATTCCATTAATATGAAATGTCCAGAATGGGCAAATCTATAAAGAGAAAAGGCAGAATTGGTGGTTGCCTAGGGCTAAGTTCCAAGAATTGGGGGAAAATGCAAAGTACTGCTGATAGGTATGAAGTTCCTACTGGGAGTGATGAAAATGTTCTAGAATTCCATTGTCATGAGAGGTGCCCAACTCTAACTGTATTAAAATTACTCCATTGTGCACTTGAGATAGTCAAACTGTACAGGTGAATTGCATCTCAAAGCTGTTTTGTAAAACAATTTGTGATTTGATGGGTTGCTATACTCGTTCAGCACCTCTGCTGTTTTTGAAGAAGAGACATTGTCACTAAATATCACTGACCACATAGAAAGTTTATTGGAAGTTAGGCTTTCCTAGGAGCGAAACAGAATTGGCTTTCAATGAACTTCTGCGCAACTAAGGAAAATACCATTAAGTTAGTGTATGCTGTAGTATGAATCTGGAACATTGCTCAAAGACCCATGTTTAAAGCCTGGGTCTTCAGCTTGAGGCTGTTGGAAGGTGATGTGACTTTAAGAGGTGGAGCCTAGTAGAAGGGAGTTAGGTCACTGGGGGTGTGCCTTGAAGAGCATATGCCCTTTCCTATCTCCCTCCCCCACCTCTCTCTTTGCTTTCTGGTCACCATGAGATAAGCAGCTCCCTCTACTTCATGCTCTTGCTACTATGATGTACTGACTCCCCACACGCCCCAAATCAATAGACCAAGTGTCCACCGACTGAAACCTCCCAAACTATGACCCTGAATAAACCTTTCCTCCTTCTAAGTTGATTTATCTCAGACATTTTGTCACAGAGACGTAAAGCTGACTAACACAGTGTAAGTCAGCTTATACCCCTCATTCACTGTTTAATTCAAATCCTCCCAAAGCCCTTCTCACTAGCTCCCTAGAAAATTAACTACACCAGGTTAGGTTTTGAAGCCAATGGAAAAAGGACTGTCTGTTACATTCCAAAGTAAAATATAAAGAGAAATAAATTGTCCCTTTCTACATATGGGATTCCCGTGTAGAACACAAATTGGGTTAATAAATGTGCAAGATCATTCACATCAGCAAAGGCCACTTCTGGCACAATTCTTCTGCTTGCTTTAGGTGCCTCTTCCACTCTTTGGAAATGTTTATTGAGAAGGGTTAGTTCACTCCATCACAGTTGTCAAATGGCTGCTGCTTGCAGGGACTTAGGGGAAAAGGCAGGCAAATACACATGCAGGAACAGCATTTTATGAAAAACTCCAATGACATATGGCAAAGTGAATTTGAGTTGAAGCAAGGCAGGCTTCCAGGAGAAGTCAGGCATGTTCTGAGATGAGGAAATCTGCCATTCAGGAAAATGTCTGGCCCTCTCACATATATTATCTGCCGGCTACCCTCAACTCACCCTGTGAAATTATTATCCCCATTTTGTAGATCAGAAAACTGAGGCTCGGCCTCTTTAAAGGGATTTCCCACAGATAAAGATGATAAAGGTCTGAGTTGGAATTACTTTTCTAACTTTCAAAGCTAGGACACTTTCTACTATACCCTATTCTTCGAACAACAAAAAACTATATTTTTATAACATTTTTTTTCCTGATAATAGAAATACTTATACACTTTTTAATAAGACGAGATCCCACTTGTTGGTTGTTTGTGCTAGTTCACAGGCAACTGAGGTTTTGTTCATAAAATCTTTTCTTACACCAGTGTCTTCAAGAGTTCTACCTAACCTCTGTTCCCACTGGTTCAGTGTTTCTGTTTTAATATTTAGATCTTTCATCCGTTTTGATTTTAGTTTAGTGCATGCTGAGAGATATAGGTCTAGTTTTAATCTTTGGCAAGTTGAAGCCCAATTTTTCCAGCACCATTTATTAAAGAGGCTATCTTTCCTCCAGGGAGGGTGTTTGGCTCCTTTGTCAAAGATGAGGTGGCTGAGTGTGTCTGAAGTTGTTTCTGCATCTTCTAATCTGTTCCACTGGTTGTCAGGTCTGTTTCTTTGCCAGCACCATGCACAGGAAGAGAAATGACCAACAGTGTGAAGAGACACCCACAATGTGGGAAAAAATTTTCACCTGCTGTTCCTCAAAGGTCTACTATCTAGAATCTATAAAGAACTTAAAAAAATCAGACCTCCCAAATTTAAAGACCCAATCTAAAACTGGGCATCTGAAATGAACAGA
>NW_004624812.1:3810495-3830464 GCF_000247695.1 Heterocephalus glaber
TTCTGTTGGGTTTCTGGAATCTTAACAATTATATGCCTATGTGTAGATTTTTTTTGATCAAGGCTAGTTGGAGTCCTATATGTCTCCCTTATCTATATATCGAATTCTTTTCCCCTTCTTGGAAGTTTTCTGCCATCACTTCTGTGAACAGTTTTTTCTTTTTTTATTTTGTCTGCACTCTCTCCTGTTTCTTCACTGACTCTGATCAGTTTCATGTTATTCTTCTTTGCATCATCTAGCCACTATGGGATTGATTTCTGATGCTCCCTTACTATTTTAAAGCAATTTTTCTTTTCCTGGTCACTAATTGCAATCTTATCTTCTATATCTGAAATTCTGTCCTCACATTGGCTCATTCTGCTGTATTGACTTTCAGTGGAGTTTTTAATCTCCTGGAAATCCATTTGCATTTGTTTTATGGATTCCATTTGTTTCCTATGTTGGGATTCCATTATGTTCCTCAGCTTCTCTATTTTTTTTAAATCTGTGTTCTCCCTAGATCTATTAATCCTGTCTTGCACTATGGGCATGATCTCTGCTGTTATCTGAAAAATTATTTCTGATTTCATTTTTTCCAGATCTTCTTTTGCTGCCAGTTCAGGGAGTCCAGGCCATTGTTCCATCTCGTTTCCCTTTGGGTTTGCTTTAGGTGATCTGGGAGTCTGGTTTTGAGACTTGTTTAAGTGTCTTCTCACTTCAATGGTGGGGGGATATGTGCTGCTGGCACTGGAGCAGCTCACCTCCTTGGCGCTGGGGGCAACTCTGCTCCTTGGCACTATGGGCCATGGTACAGCAACTTGGAAGGTTGTTTTTTTCCATTTTTTAAAGAATCCATTAGTCATGCCACCCACCTGCACCCTAAGATTACCAATAGCCTGTTATCCTGTCACAGAGATGCTGCTTGCTTGCAAAAGTTAAAGCCTAGTTACTGATAACCACTTATCCCAGTTGCCTACCATAGAGTCATTGCATATTCCCTGTCACTGAGGCTGGTCCAGACCAGCTCAATATGGTTCTGATGCTATAATGATACTAGAAGACCTTGAGCTAACTATACTCTCATAATGATTAAAATCACAACCACAGGTGCCATGCTGCATCTGACTTTGCCCAAATTAGGGAAAAAATAAGTGACACTCTGATCCTTTGAAATCTCCTATTCCCATGCATACAACACCCCTAATAACCCAGTCCTAGTAAAAACCCAGACAACATACTTATTTGGGGAGAAAGTGTCTATAAAGCAAGAGCTCCTCTTCTGCATTCATTGACCATTGAATAAAATGTCCTCTCCACTCCCAGAACTGTTTCCTTATTTGCATGTGGTACTGAGTATGAGAAGATCTGCAAATTTGGTATATAATATTGAGTAGGAAACCCTACAAATTCAGCAACGAAGAGAGGTTAATGTTTTTTCATGCTGAGAACCAAGCCCAGGGGCTTATTCACTATTCCTTACAGTCCTCATCATTAGCATGTTCTCATGCCTTGTGATGGGTCCACAGTTAATCTCATTATAGGAATTTTGAGGGGGTTCCCTGGCTCAGCTCCCACACCATGCATCTGTTCTGCTAGAGGGCAAAAAAAATCCTAATGTAGGTCCCAGACTGTCAATAAGCATCCCAGCTCACCCATATAATCGTGAGTTTATGTTTTGGGGCACTGTGCAGTCCAGATTGCTTATATGTCATCTACAGGGGTTTGCTAAGACACAATTCTCAGCCTTCAGTAACCAAATGAGGGTTATGGTATGAGTCATGAGCTTTCAAACTAATCTGAATAGATGAGAAGCCAACCTTAAACAGCCCAGTTTTGAGTTTTTCTAGAACTGCCTTCAAGTGGAGGTCTGAGAGCACCATAAGCCTTTCTTCCCCTTCACAGAGTACTTAGAGTTGACTGTCACTTCATGACCTTTCAACTTCCTTCCACTCAGCCTTGTTCCATGCCCCTAGAACTGAAATGGAGGGGCTGGGCTCTGTCCTTAACAGAAATAGTTCTTTGTCAGCTGCTCTGGGGTGTCCACTCAGCACAAGATGTATCAATTGCTCCATCCCTTTCAGCTATCTTAAATACTATCCTGGGGCTCTCCCCTACTCTCTTCCCTGCCCATGTCAATTGCTAGGCCATTTTCTTGTCCTCTGGCAATTTTCTAAGGGTGCTCGCTCAATCTTACTCCCCATTCTATGTGAAAGGAATCATGGATGAGCATTAAGTATTGTTATCCCAACTGAAATCTGCTTTGCACAAAAACTTGCTTTTCAGGATTTCTAGGCAGTTTGTGCCTGTGTTGCCTGAAGCCCTGAGTGTCAACTTTATGTAAGTATCTCCTTTCTGGTCCCACATTGCTCCCTTCTCAAATGCTTAGAAGTATCTATTCTGCCTCTTTGGATCCTTTGAATCTGGTGTGCTCTGTAAACAAGAGACAAAATCCTTTTCTCTACCCACTTTGCCTCTCCTCTTTTTCACACTTCTCAACATTATAGTCTGAAGTCACCTCTTCCATAATTAACTTCATCTCTTCTCCAGTCCAACATATTCACTCCTCTCTCACCTCTTCCTCTTAATGCACCTTTTGTAACTACCATTCTGGTTCTGCCATTTTTCCAAAGAGGACACAGATTCTTTTCGTTTCCTGATAAGAGTGTAAATTCCTTGAGGCTGTTTTTCAGTTCATATGTTCTCAGTTCTTTTTTCTCTACTGAGGTCTCCAAAGGCCCATATATTCTCCTGGTTTTTTGCCAACTTATGTCTTGAACGGCCAGAGGTTTTGTGCTTTTTTCAGTGTGAGGGGGTACAGCCCACTGTCGTGAGCCTTGGGACCCCCAGTCATAAAGTACCTCTCCTGACTCTTGGACACCACTAGAGCAGCATTCATTGTCCTCAGGGCATGGGGTAGCCAGCACTTCTTACCAGAGACAAGAAGGAAGGCAGACCAAAGCAGCTTTGCTGTCTCCTAATATGTTCTCAGTGTCCAGGGGAAATAATCCTGGGCCAGTTTTCCCAAGGGAAGATGCATGACTAGAGAGTCCCCACTGGAAAGCCCTCTGGGAAAGGGGCAATTTGCTAACGCCTTTCAGAAAAGGCATTCACAGGGCCCTGAAGAAAATACCCTCCTAAGATTTTTCCTGAAGGAAGTCTTGAGCAGTGTTGCAGTAGACAGGACAGTAGGAAGGTAATATCTACTGAGGGATTTGGCTAAAACAAAAATAAAAGTCTTGTCTAGATCAAAGTGATATGGGCATCCAGTAATGGATGGTGATGCCAGTTTGACCTGTAATACTAGGAAGTGGTTTAGGGAAGGTGAGTTCCTCCTGGAGGGTGTGGAATGGCTGGGAGGGCCAGGGCAAGAGGTTTGAGATGAGCCTGAGGCTCAGTTTTGAGGACTAGAGCCAAATCTACAAGCTGGGGTGGGCAGCAGCCAGAGACATCCTTTCCATTTTGCAGAAGGGGAAACTGGAAGAGATTAGTGACTTGAAACCTCCAGGTCCCCCAGGCCTGCCAGGGTCAGAAGCCAGAGTGCTTGGAGTTTCCTGGATAGCCATGAGCAGCCTTGGCCACAGTAAAGTCAGCAAGTATTTTCTCAACATCTATTTTGTGCCTGGTCCTATGCTAATACTGGTAGTGTAGAGGGAGAGAGAAAGAAGGGAGCAAAGCAATATTTCTCAGCCCTCAAATAAGCTAAAATCTCTTTAGAGAAATTTATAATCTAGAGAGTGTGGAGGTGGAACCAGGGATTCCAGCCAGGTTTTTGTGATATTTGCATCTTCCCTGACTCTATGAGATAGCATTCTTTCTGGGCATGGAAGGTGATTCATGGAATCACCAGGCCAGGCCCACTAAGAGAAGGTTAATGTCTTAGGTAAGCCCCTGGAGCACCTGGAAAGGTGATTAGCACTGGAACAACAGGTGTTTGTTAAATTCAACTCAATATGCCTCTAATGCCAGATTGTCTCCCAATTCCTGGGTGGAGGGTAGTTAGAGGTGGGCAGAAAGATCCTGGTAATACCATTTATAATCTGGGTGTGGATCCTGAAGGGAAGGTAGCCCAGCCTCGGTGTGGTTTTGCTTCCTTGCATTTTGCCCTTACCTCACCAATGGACAGCAGACTCAGTGGCCTTCCTGACTCCTTTTCTACTCACCAGAAGCACCCCATCCTGGAGCTGGCCTCTACCTGGCTGCTGTGCATGGTCATGTCCTCTTCTTGCATCTGCAGGTCACCCATGTCCAGGAGGGGCCAGGCGGACACTGCCTGCTGAGGGGCTGTGTAAATCACCATGTCAGGCTCCTTTCATGCTCACCAGGCTGCCTCCTTTCTTTCCCAAGCCCTCTTCCTTTCTGTTTATTTTTGTTGTGGATTTATTAGACACACAGTTAAGTGCCCATTCATTTCTGTGAACTGTCATCATGCCTGCTCCATGAATAAGATCATTCACTGACAAAACCCTTTAAACATTTTTGAAAAAGAAGGTGGGGGAGGCATGGGGGAGAGAAGAGGCAAGGAGAAGGAAACAGTGCCCCAGGTCAGTGAGGAGGCCAAGAACAACTGAAACCCAAGCGGCAGCCGCTCCCGAGGCTCAAGAATGTAACAAGGGCCCTCAGAGTTGCCTTGGATTTACCCTGTTCATCAAGACATGTGTCATCTCTCCTGCAGGATCTGGGGTCTAGAGTTCATTCCTTTGTCTCAGCTGCTGGAGCACACACAGTTTGGGGCAGGCTGAGTGGCTGCTGTGCACCTGTTCAAAACGGTTGCCAAGAACCTCAAGGCATGTCAGGCCGAGTCCTTGCCCCCTTGGGATTCAAAATGAACTTCCTTGATCCAAATCCAAACCATCCCAATTCTTCAGAGCTTCACTTCTTCAGGTGGCCTTTTCTTCCCAGCACCTGGTTCCTTAAACATGCAAACTGCTCAACCGAAAGTAGCAATTTACAGGATCAGTGTCTTTTTAATGCATCCTGACTATACACCAGGCGATTCTTTCCATCATCACATTAATTCACTTAGCAGAGCAATGAAGTCAGTGTTAGGACCACTTCCATATCAGAGGTGTCTCTGGTAGCTTGCACCACTATTTACTATCTCTTCCCCTCACTGGGCCTCTTCTTACTTACAAAGAGGCTGAGCTGACAGAGCCTGATCTCACTTCAAAGCATGAATGCAGGCAGATGCATTTCCTTCACCCTCTCTGGCAGGGATCCTTTACCTTTGCTTCCACACAGCTGAGCCATCCTTCTCAGCACACCCTTAGAGCTTAGAGTCTTCCCCTTGAGTGCAAATGATCAAGCCCCCCATCCACCCACCAGCACCAGCAACAAGTCCAGGTCCCCTCCTATCTCTTCTGATACGTTTCCAGAAGCTCTGGAATATTTGAGGTTGTTTGAGTGATGTACGACCTTATAAGAAGATGTTAGCATCTGGAGGAACATGGACAGAGGGATTCATGCAGAAGCACAGTAATTGGGCGGTATCCTCCCCTGGATCAGGGTATGAGGTTGTCCACATTAGGATGGGAGGAACACGAGGGGAAGCTGTCGAACCTTGGTAGATGCTGTCCTGCTGGAATGCTGCATTCTAGCCACAGACCCAGATGCTATTGCTTCTCAGAATTTTTTGGAGTCATTTCTGGAGTCTAAACAGCCTTACTCTCCTGATCCTGGCCCATCACCTTGCTTCTTCCCTCTTACTGGGCCTGTAGCTAGTCTTCCTCTCCAGGTTCCTCTTTATTTATTTGTTTATTTATTTATTTATTTATTTCACTTTCTTTGCTCTTTGTTTTACTTTGTGTTCAAAGCAAATTAAGTCTGTAATATGAAAAACTTTCTACAAATAAAGCACAACTGCATAACACAATGTTCAATCAAAACAGATATTCCACATGCAAGTATAAAGTGAGAAGGGGTGTTCATTGACATATACAAAGCTTGGGATATGTTGGGGCTGGTTGTTCTGTGTTGCTTTCTAAGAATGGCAAACACTAGCTTTTGCTATCAAGGCTACTGTTCCTGTCTGGATCCTGGCATAGCAATGTGTGGACATAGGAATTGGAGACTTCAGTGAATGCATATTTCTAAAAAAAAAAAAAAGCTTCTACACACAAAGGTAGCAGTGAAAAACTTACTTTCCAGAACAAAGCCAGCTATAGACTTAGTGTCAGGTTCTAATTATTTAAAACACCATTTACAGAGGCTCAAAGGTAGCTAGCTGTATTCATAATGGAGAGTTAAAATGGTGAATAAGGTGCCCTGTGCAAAGCCAGGAGGACCCTGTAACCATGTATCCTGACACCAACTGATGCTATCCCACTTCCGAGGTCTCCACGGCACAGGACAATAGAAGTGACAACCAACAGACTGACTTGATCGAAGAAGACACCACCACCCACAAGGAGAGTTTCCCTTTCAGACTGAAGTGTTACCCTATCACAGAGGCCAGGTGAGAGACAGCCTTGGGAGACAGGCTTGGAAAGGATGAGAGCTAAACAAAGATTTCCTGGGGCCCTCTGCAAAGCACCGGATCAGACTCAGATCACAGGGCATGTATTCTGTCATGAGAGGCCAGGTTCGGAGGGTGTAATTGTCAATGAAAAAGAAAGAATTTAGTCTAGTGGTATGTTTTTATCTAGAGCTCTGGCACTGCTGCTCCCTACTCTGGCACATCTATCTAGCAGAAATTAAGGGGTCTGAAAACCTATAGGTCAATATAAGAGTGACCTAATTGTCTTCACTAAAACCATAGTCATCTTTGCTCTGGTTAGGGGATGCTCATGAGTGGTTCCTAAGGTTTGTCAATATCCTATTGATATTTGATACCATTGTTGTTACTGAATTTGCTGCTATAGCCAAAGTAACATAGTAGTGCCTGACAATTGGTTTTCTCTCTGCCAATATCTGGATTGCCTGGGGGTCATAAATAATAAAAAATAGATATACATGCACACAGGATCCTGGGGAAGGAAGGCAACAGAAGGCCCCCAAGTTCTCCCAGCTCTTCTAAGGCAGATCAAGGGGGCACAAATGGAGAGAAAATAAAGTACAAGGTAGAAGAACTACAAAAGGTTATAGACGAGATTAAGAAACTAGATGAGTTCAAAGAGAAAATGAACCAAAATTTCATAGAATTAAATAAGTAAAAAATTGGAAGAGCTGACCAAAATGATTTATAACATGAATGAAAAATTCACCAAAGATGTAGAATCCTTGAAAAGATATCAGATAGAAATAACTAAAATAAAATTGTATAGAACTCATAAATTATAGAAATGACCAAAGTGAAGATGGAGTATCTGAAGTTGAGGACAAAATGGTAAATTATGAAGTACTCAAAGAAGCCACAAAAAAGGAGACAACACTGAAAAGGCCAACCTAAGGCTAACTGAAATTAGAGAAAAGCTAGAAGATAACACAAATGAAATTATTAATATGTTTACAGAAATAATAGCAAAGAATTTCCCAAATATGAACATATAAGGATGCAAGGCTTCCAGTACACCAATTATAATGAAAAAGGAAGTTCACCAAGACATATCCATATTAATTTGCCAGATAGCCAACAAAAAACCAAATCTTAAAAGTAGCCAGAGAAAAACAAAAACTTACATATAAAGGTAAACCCATTAGAATTACAGCACTTCTCAACACAAAACTTTTAGGCTTGGAATGAAGTATATCAAGCCCTAAGCACAAACAACTTCCAACCAGATTAACATATCCAACAAAACTTTCCTTCAAAATAGATGGAGAAACAAGAACATTCCATGAAAAAGACCATCTCAACAGATATATGAATACTAAACCAGAACTCCTTACATAATCAAGAATATCCTACACAGAAATGATGAAACCAGTAATGCTAAAAAAACCAGCTGAAATGAAAACACCAAGCAAGGTCAATGGATAAACAACAAAAAAGACGGGAAAAGAAAAAGAAAAAGGCATTACCAACAGTAAAAGAGTACAATGATAGTAAATAATCAACATACCTCAGAAATATCTCTCAGTGTTAATGGCCTCAACTCTCCAATTAAAAGACAGATGGCAGAATGGATAAAAAACAGAATCCAACAGTCTGCTCCATTTAAGAAATGCATGTAATGCAAAAATATATTCATAGACTAAAAAATCAAAGGATATAAAACAATATTTCATGTACCAGGGCCCCCAAACCAAGCAGGCTAACAATCTTCATCTCAGACATGGTTAACTTCAAGATAAAACTGATTGGAAAAGATAAAGAAGGTCACTACATACTAATCCACAGAACTGTCCAATAAGAAGAGATAAAGCTCATAAATATTTGTGCACCTAATATTGGAGCACCTATCTTCATAAAGCAAATGCTGCTAAACATAAAATATCAAATAATGCTAACATAATCATAGTGGGGAATCTTAACACTCCACTTTCACAAAGAGATAGATCAACTAAACAAAAAAAAAAAATAAAGAAATATCAGAGCTGAACCACACACTTGGACATATGACTTAATAGATATCTACAGAGTATTCCACTTCACCACAACAGAATATACATGCTTTTTTTTTCCTGCAGCATGCACTACTTTTTCTAAAATAGATCATATACTAGTCCATAAAGCATGCTTAAATAAATATAAAAGAATTGAAATCACCTCATGTGTACTATCAGACCACTGTGCAATGAAAATGGAAATCAACAACAGAAAAAAAAATCATGAAAAATATAGAAACACCTAGAAAATAAACACAGTCCTAAACAACCAACAGATACAATAAGAAATCAAGAAGGAAATTTAAAAATTTCTAGAAGTTAACAACAATGCTTATACAACTCAAGGGAGCCACTGGGACACTGTAAAAACAATCCAAAGAAGGAAGTTCATTGCAATCAATGCTCACATTAGAAAAACACACTGGACACAAATAAACAACCTTATATGATCCCCAGTACCAAGAAAACAAAAACAAAAACAAAAAAAGCCTTATGAAGAACTTTAAGATGCTTGAGAAACAACACCAGTCTGGGCTCAAACCAAAATTAAGGAGGAAATCATAAAGATTAGAGCAGAAATCAATTAAAATGGGACTAAAAAAAGAATCAAAGAATTTAAGAGCTGATTCTTAAAAAGAATAAACATAACAGATAAACTCTTAGCCAAACTTACCAAGAGAAAGGAGAAAAAATTCACATCAATCCAACTAGAAGTGAAAAAAACAAAATGACACCAGACACCCCTAAAATCCAGAAGATAGTAACTATGATGAAAAATTATATCCTAACAAATTGGAAAATTTTGAAGAATTGGACAAATTTCTAGACTCATACAAATTTCCGAAGCTAACCCAAGAAGACATAAATATACTGAACAACTCAATAAGAAGCAATGAAATTGACAGTGAAAAATAATTTACCAACTAAGAAAAAGCCCAGGACCTGATGAATTCACTACTGAACTCTACAAAACCTTTAAGGATCTTATATCATCTATACTTCTCAATCTCTTTAAAGAAATAGGGACAAAGTGCTTCCAAATTCATTTATGGAAGCCAGTATCACTCTGATTCCAAAATTAGATAAAGACCCAACTAAAAAAGAAAACTACAGCCCAATCTTCTCAATGAATATAGATGTAAAAATCCTCAACACGATATTAGCAAATAGAATGCAGCTCATCATCAAAAAGATCATACATCATGATCAAGTAAGTTTCATCCCAGAGATGCAAGGATGGTTCAATTTATGCAAAGCAAGAAATGTAATACATCACATAAACAGAAGCAAGGTCAAAAACCACCTGATCATATCTATAAATGAAGAAAAGGCTTTTGACAAAATCTAACACCCCTTCATGATAAGAACCCTGAAGAAAATAGGTATAGAAGTACCACACCTGAATTTGATAAAAACTATTTATCACAAACAAATGGCCAACATGCTATTAAATGGGAAAAACTAAAAGCATTCCTTTAATGAACAAGACAAGGATGCCCACTCTCACTTTTATTCAACACAGTACTTGAAACATTAGCCAGAGGAATCAGGCAAGAGAAAGAAATAAAAGGGATACATATAGGAAAGGAAGAACTCAAATTATTATTCTTTGCAGATGACATGACACTCTACATAAAAGATCCAAATAATTCCACAAAAAACCTTTGAGAATTAGTAGCCAACTTTAGCAATGTAGCAGGACATAAAATCAACACACAAAAATCAATAGCAACAGGGAAAGGAAAGAAGGGAAAGAAAAAATATGAGAAAAGGAAAAAACAGAAACAAAGTCTTTATAAATAGAGAGAATTGGGGGGGTTTAAGGGAGGGCAGGGGAATGGGGGAAAATAAGAATCAAGGTATATCATGTAAAGGTACAAATTTCCAATGATGAATGTCATTATATTGTATACATAAAATGTACCAATAAATTTAATTTAAAAAAGAATCAAGCTGTATTGTGTACATATACCTACTCCCCAAGATGACTATAAACTGCATGTGTTGCAAACATGCACTAATAATTAAAAAGAAATAGCATAACTTTTTGCATTCAGTTCAAGTAAATTTTCAGTGTTCCATATACTTTATTTTTTAATTGTTTCAAGACTTGTGAATGTGTGCTCAAAATGGACCTTCTACAAATTTACAGGTATTTTACATATGTTGAAATAAAAAGGAGTAAAGTTGTTTGACAGTCGTATTTCCATAGCTAAAAGAATCTGACCCCCTGGTGAATGGGAATGTGTGAATGGAAATACCCAGTTTAAAAAAATTTTTTTTAGCATATGAGCAATATTTAATGATTATCCTTGAATTTGGGGTAGTTTCCAATTCATTTTTGCCTTGGCACATGTCAATTAATACAGTATGTTAAGTACAAGAAAAGATAATTTTGTTTCTAAGAGGACAGTGAGTGCTAGGCAATAGAAACTTTAGAGTCCATCAGCACTAAATTAGAGTTACTGAAACAATACACAATGGATTTCCAGTTGAACGTGAAGGTTCCTTCTACTGTACACATACATAGAAATATGGAAGATTTTTATATTATGTAACAATTTTATAGCTTTACAGATTTCATGACCCAAAGTGAAAACTAAATGTTCCATATCCTATTCTTTTACTCTAGATCAAGAAGAAACAATTTCTTTTTATTTCAAGGAGAGTTTTCAGGTGTCCTTATTTCTTGGGCCATGTTTGATACATTTACATTTCTCTTCAGTCTTGTATGAAAAAGCCCATTTGACAGATGTAGTGGTAGCCTCATCATCTAGTTAAACTCCTGGATGCTGTTCAAACTAGTCATACTTGGTGTTCTCAGTATTTTCTGAATTATATTTATACCAAAGTTTTTGAGGGGTTTTTTTCGGGTTTTTTAGGGGCTTTTTTTGGTACCGGGGATTGAACTCGAGTCCTTGAGTTTGTGAGGCAGGCGGCGGAACCACTGAGCTAAATCCCCGGCCCCTATACCAAAGTTAACAAGGGGTATTTAGTAAGTCTGGTAAAGATATTTTGATTCTTTTTATTTTTTTCATTGACTTTTGGGTTTTCAGAAGCGGCCATCTCAATCTTGGAAGATGGGCGAGGAAAGTGCAGTTGCTTTTGGCCTGAGTCAAGGGCTTGGCCTGGGATTATGAGCTGCTATGACCCTTGAGTCTCTTTTTATCTGTAAATTTCTCTTCCAGCTCTTTCCCCTTTGCAATTCATTTGTAAATTGGATGCATTATTTTTATGCATCTTAAAGTCACTAATATTTGTTTCCTAGATTTGCCTTTTGAAAGTACCCAAGAAAAACTGGTTAATTCATTATCAATGAAAGCTGGCACCTACATGAAAACCCCGAAAATCTAATTCCCACTAAAAGGAACCAGAAGTCTTGGAGAAATGGCTCATTCCAGGTCTGAAGCATAATTTGTAGAAGTTTAGCTTAGAATGCCTTATCACACTAGAAAAGATGATCCTATAATACACTACTAGTCCATGTCAGAAGGGTGTTTGGGACCTAGAAGCTGGCTTGAATAGACTTCCACTGACTAAGAGTGGAAAATGCCTCAATGTGCCTCCATGTAGCGATACTCTTAAGTGAAATAAAAAGGAAACACGTGTAAATACTGAATAGTTTCTCTGGTGTGAGAAACTGAAAGTGTAAATAAGGATCAAAATGTATAATAGATAATATGAAATAGGAAGTAAAGGTCCAAAGGAGAAGGGAAAGTCAGTGTGGCAGGGGAAAGAAAAGAAGGGAAAGGAATAACTATGAGAAAAGGAAAAAATGAAAACAAAGTCTCTGTAAATAGGAAGGGTTGAAGGGAGGGCAGGGGAATAGGGAAAAAATAAGAACCAAGATATGTCATGTAAAGGTACAAATTCCCAAGAATGAATGTCATCATATTGTATACCTAAAATGTACCAATAAACTTAATGAATAAAAAAAATAGTGGACAATGAAAGCACCAGTAAGGATGATAATTTGCAATGGGTTGAAGCACATCAAATATATATAAATCCCTGTGCTCAGAATTTTAAATCCTTTGGAAGCATAGTAGGAAGCCAATTCATGATTTTGGGAACTAATCATTGAAGGGAAACCATCAGGCATTTACCCACATGAAATTTGCTTCCAGTTGACTAAATAATTGATGGAGGAAAGTTTCTTGTTAAAGAAGATAAGTGAAGAATTAACTGATTTAGAATGTCATCATGCAGAACCTCACTGAATTAGTGAATCTGGATGCTGACTGGCAATATGTTAGCATGACAGATAGACCAGACATTATATATGTCCCAATAAAAGTACACAACACTACTCATGAAGAGATCTTCCCCAAAAAACCCTCAAAAAACAGAACCTGATCAAATTTTTAGATCAAAATATTAATTTATAGGATATAAAGGAACAGAGAACATGCTAAATGATGCCCCCTGCACACACACAATCTGCACTTTCCAAACAATCTGCCAGTGACACATATACATGGGTCATCTGAACTCCCTTCTCTTAAGGAAAGACACGTTTGATATCTATATTAGTCCATTTTCTATCACTATAACAAAATACTTGAGGTGGGCTGCTTATGAAGAAAAGAGATTTATCCCATTCAGTTTGGGATGCTGAAAGGGTCTCTCTTGGTGGGTCACCTTATGGAGGATTACAGTGGCAGAAACAAGAGGTTCACATCACCAGAGAGCAACCAGGCTTCTATAATCCATTCCATGGAATGACCCTGATTCACCCAAGGACCTCCCACTAGCTGGTACCGCTTTTTTGTTTGTTTGTTTTTGTTTTTTTCTTTTTAGTCCCAGGGGTCAAACTTGGGACCTTACACTTGTGAGGCAGGCAGCAGAATCACTGAGCTAAATCCTTGACCCAGCCGGTACCTCTTAAAATGTCCTCACCACCTCCATACCACAAAACTGGGGACAAAGCTGCCAATACCTGCATCCCCCTGGGACACATTTATGCCATGTCAAAGGCATAGCAATGCTCCTGCTTTAGCAGTCACCCTTGGAACCTTGTCCATATGAGAAGCTTATTTACCTTGAAAATTACTTTCTCAAACATACTCTCTTATCCCAACTTTAATTCTTCTCATTCTTAATTTATATATTTACCCTACAAATATGACCAGAACCTCCATTCTGAAAGTTTATTTTCTCACAAAATATTGGCTTTCTTTTTTTTTTTTTATGTTATTCACCTTAGATTTCACACTCCATTAGTACCCTGGAATTAAATCCTTTTAATCTTTTTGTCATTACAGTATAGCAACATCTCTAATCCTGGGTGAACCTAACTGCCTACTCCGAAGTGTCTGCAAAAGGCATCCACTTAGCCTGGAGTGGTGGTGCATGCCTGTAACCCTAGCACTCTGGGAGGCTGAGGTAGGGGGATTGCAATTTTGAGCCCACCCTAGCCAATTTAGAGACTTAGTGACATCCTGTCTCAAAATTAAAAATTGAAAATTAAAACTTAAAAAAGGCTGGGGATGTACCTTAGTGGGAACATCCTGGGTTCAATTCCCATTATATATAAAAAAGCTTCTGCTTACTCTGGAGGAAATCACACTGCAGGCCCAGGAGTGCCATTCTCTGTTCATACTGGAAACCACTCTTCTCTTTCTAAACCCACAACGTTCCATCTGCAGGAATCACCCCAAACCTTTGCCACCTCACTCTCAGCAGAGGCTTTTGCTTCCAACTTCCAATTAAAAAAAGAAGAAGCCACAGATGAGGACTCTCTGACCTTCCTGCTATCAAACCTAGGAACCTGTACACCTGCTACTGAAGAGCTGTTCTCAACTCTGTGCAAAACTTCTTCTCACCTTATGTTTTGGCTGCCCCTTCCCTGACTTTTAGAAACTTACCATATACATTATACCCTCTAATTTCCTCCTCTTTAATCTATGTGTTTATGTCATAAGTATTATTTTAAATAGCTTTATTGAGATATAATTGACATACAAAAGACTTTAAATATTTAAGGTGTATAATTTGACAAGCTTTGGCCTATGTATGTACATTAAAAAACCATCACCATAAGCAAGACAGTGAACATTTCCATCACCCCCAAAGATCTCTTCATGTCCTTTTCTAATCCTTTCCTCCAGCCTCCCTCTGCTCCTCACTCCCTAGCAACCACTGACCTGCCTTCTGTTATTCAGATTAGTTGTTTTCTAAAGATTTTTATAAATGAGTCATGAACTATGTGTTCTGTTTTTGTCGTCTTTTTTCACTGTGTATTTATTTTGAGATTCACTTATGTTTTTCATATAAATATTTCATTTTTTATTGCTAAGTAGTATTTTAATGTGTGTAAAAACTAAATATACTTATCCATTCACCAGTTAATGAACATTGAGATTGTTTAGTTTGTGTCATTACAAATGGAGATGTCAGGTCTCTCATATTAGTGGTCATGTGACATTTAACCTTTAGTGACTGACTTATTTTACTTAACATTATTGTCTCAAGATCCATCCATTTTCCGACATATAACCCAAATTTATTCTTCTTAATGATTGAGTAGTACTCCATTGTGTATACCATATTTTCTTTCATCCATTCATTAATTGATAAATATATAGATCACTTCCATGATTTAGCTATTGTGAGTCATGCTGCTATGTGTCACTATAGTAGGATAATTTTAGCTCTTTCAGGAAGATACTCTGGAGAGGTATCGCTTGTCAAATGAAATTTCCACCTTTAGTTTTTTTTAGAAAGCTCCTACTGATTTCCAAGGTGGTTGCACTAGTTTACATTCCCATCAATATTGTATAAGGATTTCTTTTGTGCCACAACACTGCCAGCATTTTTTGTTTTTTGAGTTGGTTTTTGATAATGGCCACTCTTACTGGAGTAAGGTGAAATTTCATGTTGTTTTGATTTGCGTTTCTCTAATGGCCAAAGATATATTCAATATACATTTATATTTCTATTTCTGTGAAGTGTTTATTCATTCCAGCTGTCCATTTTTTGATTATGTCTTTCGCTTTAGGGGATCTAAATTTTTTGAGGTATTTATATATCCTAGATATTAGCCCTCTGTCTGAGGAGTGGATGGCAAAATTTTTTTTGCCATCCTTCACTCTATTGTTTGTTTCCTTTGCTGTGCAGAAGTTTTAAAATTTGATATAATTCCATTTATTGATTTTTGGTATTATTTCTTATGCCACTGGGGTTCTGTTCAGGAAGTCTTTGCCTGTGCCTAAGTCTTCAAGAGTTTTACTATTTTTTCCCAGTAGATTCAGTGTTTCAATTTTTATAGGTCTTTGATCCACTTTTATTCTAACTTAGTACAGGTGAGAGATACACATCAGGTTTTGTGCTTCTGCATGTGGAGAACCAGTTTTCCCAGCACCATTTATTAAAGGGGCTATCTTTTCTACAGCATGTTTTCAGCCCCTTTGTCAAAAGTCAGATGGCTGAAGGTGCTTAGGGTTGTTTCTGCATCCTCTGTTGGATTACACTGATCTGCATGCCTGTTTTTGAGCTGGTACCATGCTGTTTTTACTTGTGTGTCTTTCCAGAATAACTTGAACTCTGGGATTATAATTGCTCTTGCTTTGCTCTTGTTGCCCAGGATTGCTTTTGTATTCTGGGTCTTTTCTGGCTCCAACTAAATTTTAGAATTTTTTTTTCTAGTTCTGTGATAAAAGCTGATTAAAATCAGCATTAAATCTACAGATCATCTTTTGTTATATGGCCCATTTGCTAATGTTAGTTCTGCTTATCCAAGAACAGGGCATGTCTTTCCAATTTCTAATATCCTCTTCAAACTTTTTTTCAGAGGAGTAAAGATTTTATTACACTTCCTTGATTAGGTTAATTCCAAGTCACTTAAATTTTGATGTTATTGTGAATGGCATTGTTTGATTTTCTGTTTTCTTCTATATGTTTTATAATTTTAGATTTCATGTTTGGTCTCTGATCTATTTTAGAAGTTTTTTTAAGTGGAAGTGAGACATGGAAGTGTCTGTCTTGTTTTCCCAGGTTTCTAGGGATGTGGCTTGGGCAGTGGATGCCATGCCCCTTTCCCTTGCTTCTCTTTGCCCCTCCTCCATGGACTGGGACAACTTGCTTCAGGGTCCTCCCTAGCTATCAAGCAGCCACTCTCCTCCACTCCACCCCACCAAGACTATAGCTCCACTGTCAGTGCAGCACCCCTCCCCACATCCCCCACTTCAGATGCTATTGTTGCCTTTTTGAAGAAGGTCAGGAGGTGCCCTGTTTTGGCTAAGACCAGGGAGGGAGGGATCTGGGCCCTCAGCTGGACAGCTGAGACTGTCCTAGAGCTCTGCACCAATCATAGGTTTGTAGGTGAACCAATCACAGGCCTGCAGCTGCTATATAAGCAGCACTGCCCACCTATTTCTCGTGTTAGTTTAGGAAGGCTCTCTCCATAGTTCTGATCCCTTTGTGCTACAGCACAGACCCTGTTAAAATAAAGACTCACTGTAAACATGCTTGTGATGTATTTCTCAGGTAGTGTAGGATCTAAAAGTCCTGTAAATCTATCTAGAATTTTTATGCTAAAAAGAAAGAGCAATAAACACTAGGGGCTGTTAGCACTGAAGAGCTCCAGAGGTCAGCAGGCAATGAAAAAAAAAAACAAAAACCAGAAATCAGCACCTGGCAGAGTTGACCTATAGTACCTAGGTGGCTGGCAGCAGCAGTGATCAGCAGCTGGCTGTGTCAACTGTTGGCCTCCAGCATTATCCAATGTCATCTTTTGACGTCAGGACCAATATCAGAGCTGAACTTTGCCAATCCATGATTTTGATCTGAATTGAGGAAAAGAACCCGAGGGTGACTGGGAACACAAGGAGTGGATCAAAAATGTCTTTAGTTTCTGTTTGTATGTTGATAACCAATTCTTCCATAAGCATTTGGTAAAAACCTTATCCTCATTCCATGAAGTGCCTTTTTTGATATTTGTCACAAGTCAGTTGTCCATATAGGTCTAGACTCTATTTCTGACTCACTGTTTCACTGACCTTTTATTTTGCATTGGGCCAATACTACATTATTTAAGTTGTTATAGCTTTATAATGTCTTAAAATCAAATAGCATTCACCTTTAACTTTTGCAAAATTTATTTTGCTATTTTAGGTTCCTTGCATTTCTATATGAATTTTAGAATCACTTTGACAATTTTTATAGAAACACCTGCTAAGATTATCACTGAAATTGCATTTAATACAGATCAATTTGAGTAAAACTGGCATTTTAATATTGACTATCCCTATCTATAGAACAATGTATATCTTTCCATTAATTTAGGTCTTCTGCAATTTCTTTCAGAAATGTTATATAATTTTTAGTGTACAGGTATTTTATATCTTTTGCCAGGTTTATCCCTAAGCATCTCATAGTCCTGATATTATCAATGTTCTGCTGAATATTGAGGGCGGAATTTTGCAGATTTCTGGGGTTCTTCCTCTGGATGGCTTTGTCCTTATTGGTGCTCTGTCCTGCAAACTTTATTTTGTTGGTCTCCTTGGATTCTTGGCATTGCCTCTCTAATTTAGGAAATCTACAATATATTGCCTGAATTCTCCACCTTACACAGTCTGGAAACCTCTCAAGGTAGTAAACTGGAGCAGTCCATGACTCATGACATTTATTTCTTATCTCTCAGGGGTCTCGGTCTTTTGTTACCTGATGTCCAATATGTGGAAAACCATTGTTTCATATACAACTTGAGCAACACTTATGTGAAATCCAAAATCTAAAATGTTCCCATGTATAAAATTTTGAACACCAACATGAGACTACAAATGGAAAATTATATTCTTGACCTCATGTGTCAGGTCACAGTCAAAACACAGGCACACTAAAAACACTGTATAAAATTACCTTTAGGTTATGTATATCAATTATGTGATCAGAAATGGCTTTGAATCCCATCTCCAATATAGCTTATTATGTACATGCAAATACTCAGAAATCAAAAAACAACAAACCTCTTCAAAATGTGAAACACTTCTGGTCTCAAGTACTGCAGAAAAAGGATACTCAACACAGTAAATCCTCGACTTACAAAGAAATTCTCTGCTGGGAGAACATTTGTAAGTTGAATTCATTTCTAAATCTGACAAAGTGAGTCCTATACAACTTTGACACAAATATACAGTGTAAAGCATAAAAAACCAAATCTGTAAAAGTTCACAACTCCAATGTTCGTAAGTCAGGGTCTTATATGTATTTTATTTGATTGTTGGTATTTTTGTTTCAGGCAGGAGAGTAAGTCAGGTTTTACTCTATCTTGGGTAGAAGCAGAAATCCATCTCACAAATATTTAAATATCAACTCTCCCATTTTGAGGAACAAACACACAAGGTATCACAACCTCTTACCCAATTTTCAGACATAGTTGTTGTGGTTTTTTTAATAAAATTAAGTTTATTGGTACATTTTAGATATACAGTACAGTTACATTCATCATTGGGAAATTTTACCTTTACCTGATGTATCTTGGTTCTTATTTTTTCCCCATTCCCTTGCCTTCCCTTCACTCCCTCCTCCCTTCCCTATTTAGAAAGACTTTCTTTCCATTTTTTTCCTTTTCTCATATTTTTTCTTTTCTCTTCTTTCCTTTTCCCTACCCCTCCCACTTCACCTACAACTTTAGATCTTTTCTTCCTATTTCACAATATCAATTATACATTTTGATCCTTATTTACACTTTTAGTTTTTCAAACCAGAGAAACTATTCGGTATTTATGCGTCTGTCTTATTGATTTCACTTAAGAGTATGGCCTCAATGTGCATCCACTTAGCTATAAATGTTTCTAGTTTCTCATTCTTTAAGGCAGAGTAGTACTCCATCTTTTAGAAAAACCACATCTTCTTTATCCAGTCTTCAGTTGATGGGCATTTGGGTGGTTTCCAAGTTTCAGCTATTACAAAATGTGCCACTATAAACATGAGTGAGAATATATTACTGTGGTATGATTCTTTTAATTCTTTTGGGAAGATACCTAGCAGAGGAATAGCTGGGTCAAATGAGACCTCTAATCCTAGTTGTTTGAGGTATCTTCATATTGATTTCCACAATGGTTGCACCAGTCTGCACTTCCACCAACAATGAAGAAGGGTTCCTTTCTCCCTACAACCCTGTCAGCACTTGTTATTGGATGATTTCTTGATAGCGGCCATTCTTACTGGGGTGAGATGGAATGTCAGTGTTGTTTTCATCTGCATCTCTCGAATGACCAGTAATGTTGAACATTTCTTCAAATGCTTATTTGCTGCTTTTATTTCATTGCCTAAGAAATGTCTGTTCATTTCAGATGCCCATTTTTGAATTGGGTCTTTGAATTTGGAGGGTCTGATTTTTTTTAGTTCTTTATATATTCTAGATAGTAGACCTTTGTCTGAGGAATAGCTGGTAAAAATTTTTTCCCAAATTGTAGGTTGTCTCTCAGCTCTGTTGGGTTTCTCTTGTAGTGCAGAAGCTTTTTAATAAGATGAGATCCCAGTTGTTGATTCTTTGTGCTAG
>NW_004624812.1:3834270-3853480 GCF_000247695.1 Heterocephalus glaber
GAGTATCAGATTGTTCCATCTCATTTCCCTTTGGGGTTGCTGTAGGTGATCTGGAAGTCTGTTTTTGAGGCTTGTTTATGTGTCTCCTCATTTCCACAGGGTGGGGGGTGCTTCTGGCGCCCACGAGGCTCAGCTTCTCTGCCCTAGGAGCTTGGGATGCCAGTGGGGGAGCTTCCTTCTGGGTTCTAGAACCGGCTCAGCTTCTTTGCCCTAGGAGCTTGGGATGGCAGTGTGGGAGCTTCCTTCCAGGTGCTGGGACTGGCTGAGCTTCTCTGCCCCAGGAGCCTGGGATGGAGGCGGGGAGCTTCCTTCCAGGTGCTGGGACTGGCTCACCTTCTTGGCCCTAGGAGCCTGGGATGGCAGCAGGGGAGCTTCCTTCCGGGTGCTGGGACTGGCTGAGCTTCACTGCCCTAGGAGCCTGGGATGGAGGCGGGGGAGCTTCCTTCCAGGTGCTGGGACTGGCTGAGCTTCTCTGCCCTTCTTGGCTCTAGGAGCCTGGGATGGAAGCTGAGAGCTTCCTTCCAGGTGCTGGGACTGGCTCACCTTCTTGGCCCTAGGAGCCTGGGGTGGCCATTTTCACTATATTGGTTCTTCCTACCCAGGAGCAAGGGATGTCTTTCCATTTTCTTATATTCTCTTTGATCTCTTTTTACAGAGTGTTGTAGTTCTCAATGTAGAGGTCTTTTGCTTCAATCATAATTTCTCTCTCAGTGAGACTGTTATTTGTGTATGAGAAGGCTATTGATCTTTGAGTGTTTACCTTGTATTCAGCTACTCTACTGTATCTGTCAATTAAGTCTAGAAGTCTTTTGGTGGAGTTTTTTGGATCTTCAATATAGAATATCATATCATCAGCAAATAATGACAGTTTAACTTCTCCCTTTCCGGTCTTTGTTCCTTTTATTTCTTTCTCTTGTCTACTTGCTGTGGCTAATATTTCCAAAACTATATTGAACAGGAATGGTGATAGTGGACATCTTTGTCTTGTTCCTGATTTTAGTGTGAAGGTTTTCAGTTTTTGACCATTTAGTATGATGCTGGCTGTTGGTATTTTATAGATAGCCTTTATCAAGTTCAGATAAAGATCCTCTATTCCAATTTTCTGTAGAGTTTTTATCATGAATGAGTGTTGAACTTTATCACATGCTTTCTCTTCATCTATTGAGATGATCATATGGTTTTTTTCCTTGACTCTGTTAACATAGTGTGTTACATTTATTGACTTATGTAGGTTGAACCATCCTTAAATCCCTGGGATAAATCTAACTTGGTCAGGGTGTATGATTTTCTTGATGACCCTCTGTATTCTGTTTGCCAGCATCTTATTGAGGATTTTTGCATCTGTGTTTATTAGGGAGATTGGCATGTAGTTCTCTTTTTGAGTTGGATCTTTCACTGGTTTTGGAATCACAATAACACTTGTTTCTAGGAATGAATTTGGAAGTATTGCTTCCCTTTCAATTTCATTGAAAAGTTTAAAGAGTAGTGAGAATAGTTCTTCCCTAAATGTTTTGTAGAATTCAGCAGTGAAGCCATCAGGACCTGAGCTTTTCTTTGTTGGTAAATTTTTAATTATGTTTTCAATTTCACTCATTGAAATTGGAGTGTTTAGAATTTCTATATCTTCTTCATTTAACTTTGGCAATTCGCATTTATCTAGGAATCTGTCCATTTCTGCTGTACTTTCCATTTTATCAGAGTACAGGTTATCAAAGTAGGTATTGATGATCCTCTGGATTTCTGCTGGGTCTGTTGTGACTTCACCTTTTTCATTCTTAATTGCATGGATTTGAGCCTTTTCTTTCCTTTTTTTTTTTTTTTTTTTTTTTTTTTTTGGTACCAGGGATTGAACTCAGGTCCTTGCACTTGCAAGGCAGGTGGCAAAACCACTGAGATAAATCGCCGGCCCCTTCTTTCCTTTTTTGATAAGGTTGACTGAAGGTTTATCGATTTGATTTATTCTTTAAAAAAGCCAACTCTTTGATTCATTGATTTTTTTGTATCATTCTCTTAGTCTCCATTGCATCGATTTCTTCTCTGATCTTTATAATTTTCTCCCTTGTATGAGTTTTGGGTTTGTCTTGCTCTTTTTCTAGGAGCTTAAGATTCAGCATTAGGTTGTTTATTTGAGCTTGCTCTGTTTTCCTAGTATGCGCATTCAGTGCTATGAATTTCCCTCATAGAACTGCTTTCATTGTGTCCCATAGATTCCTGTATGTTGTATTGGCATTATCATTTAATTGCAAAAACTGTCTAATTTCTTCTTTAATTCCTCTGTGACCCATTGGTTATTCAGGAGGGTATTATTCAATTTCCATGTGTTTGTGAAGTTTTTGCAGTTTCTTATGCTGTTGATCTCCAGTTTAATTGCACTATGTTCTGATAATATACATGGAATAACTTCAATTCCATTGCACTCACTTAAACATGTTCTATGAACTAGTATGTGGTCTATTTCAGAGAATGACTAGTGTGCACCTGAAAAGAATGTATATTCTGATTTTGTGGGGTGGAAAACTCCGTATTCATCTATTAACTCCATTTGTTCAAAAGCTCGGTTCAGTTCTAGTATTTCATTGTTGATTTTTTTGTCTAGATGATCTGTCCATTTGTGACAGTGGAATATTGAGGTCCCCCACTACAATGTATTAGTGCTTATTTGCTTTTTCATGTCCCTTAATATTTGTTTTGTATAGTTGGAGGCATTAGTATTTGGTGCATATATATTTAGGATTGTCATCTCTTCCTCTTGGATTTTTCCCTTTACAAGGAGGTAGTGACCTTCTTTGTCTCTCTTAATTAGTTTTGGTTTGAAATTTACTTTGTCTGTAATTAAGATAGCTACCCCTGCTTTTTTCCGGGTTCCTGTTGCATGGAAAACTGTTTTCCATACTTTTACTTTCAGTGTATGAGTTTCTGTTTGAACTAGGTGTGTTTCTTATATACAGTATATTGTTGGATTTTGCTTCTTAATCCATTTTGCCAGTCTGTTTCTTTTGATTGGTGAGTTGATGTCATTAACATTGATGGCTATAACTGATATGTATCGACTTATCATTGTCCTGTGATTTTCCTGTTATTGGCTGTTTTTTATTTTCCCCCCTCTCCTTTTAATTTCTTGCCTTGCCTGATGGATTTGCTTGTTGGGATTCATGGGATTGTGACCTGAATTGTCTTCTTCTAGGATATTTTTTAGAATTGTTTGGAGTGTTGGTTAGGTATTCATGAAGTTTCTCAGGTGTTCTTTGTCATGAAAGTTTCTTATTTCCCTATCAATTTTAAAAGATAGTTTTGCAGGATACATCAGTCTAGGTCGGAGATTGTTTCCTTTTAGGGCTTGAAATACCTCACCCCAGGCTCTCCTTGATTTGAGGGTTTGTGCTGAAAAGTCTGCTGTGATTCTGATGGGCTTTCTTTTGCATGTGATTTATTTCTTTTCTCTAACTGCTTGTAGTATTTTCTTCTTCTGTTGGGTCTCTGGGATCTTGATTATTATATGTCTAGGTATAGATTTTTTTTTTTATTATGGGTAGTTGGAGTCCTACATGCCTCACTTACCTATATTTCAAATTCTTTTGCTCTGTTTGGGAAGTTTCCTGTCATTAATTTTGTGAACAGTTTTTTATGTCATTTGTATTTTCTCCTGATTTTCTGTGGACTCCTATCAGTCTTATATTATTCTTCTTTGCATCATCTAGGAGATGTTGCATTGATTTCTCATGGTCTCTCACTAGTTTTAAGAGATCTCTCTTTTCATAGTCACTGACCACCATCCTGTCTCATATATCTGATATTCTGTCTTCAGATTGACTCAGTCTGGTGTGTATACTTTCAATAGAGTTTTTAATCTCCTGGATATCTGCTTGAATTTGTTTCATGGATTACATTTCTTTCCTATGTTGTATATTCATGATTTCCATTTCTTTCCTATGCTGGGCATTGATGGCTTCCATCATGGTCCTGAACTCATCTATTTTTTATCTGTTTTGTTCTAGAGTCTGTAATCACGTCTTTCCTTCTGCTCATCATCTCTGTAATTATCTCGGAAATTATTTCTGTTTTGAATTTTTCTTGAGCCTCATTCATCTGTTTTGTTACTTCCTGTGCTATCAGTTCAGGGTGCCCAGGTGGTTGATTATCAGACTTTTCCACCTCATTTCCCCCAGAGTTTGCCTTTAGTGAGCTGGAAGTCTGGGATTGTGCCTTACTTAAATGTCTTCTCATTTCTATTTTTGTTGCTGGTACTGTCCTTGGTTTAGTTCCTAGGTAGATACTTTGATATTGCTTATTGTAGGTAACTTTGTTGCTTGTATTTAGAACACTTACGGAATGATTGCTTCTCAGAGGTGTCTTCCAGATATAGATGGTCTTAAGGTTTTGAGTCTCTAATGACTCTGGGGAAATCTCATTTTCATTATACAAGAAGGATAACTGATTAGATCAATCACAACACCTTAGCCCAAGTGATGCAATCAGTAATAACAATAGTATAAAGTATAGTTTAGAAAATGACTATTTGTGGTAGTTTTTAATGTATCCCTTTGACCATGTGAATTAAATCAAAATTGAGGACCAGCCCAAAATATGTGTATAGAGAATAAATTCTTCAATATAGCAACTTTACCCTTCAGCATGGGGATTTAGAAGAAGTTGAGGAGGAAGGGATAGATAGGTAGAAGGATAGGAAAAAGTTAGAAGTGAGGCCAGAGGACACAGGAAGATCACACAAACTCTAGGGAACTGTTGAAGACAAGAGGAAAAGACAGATGAAAGAGCAAAGAGAAGAATGGAACAACCTATCAGCAATAAGAAAGCTAGAAGCTGTATTCACTTTCCTTTGAAACTAATGACAATCAGGAAAAGGAAAAAGAGAGAAGAAAATAAAAAGAAGGAAGAAATCCAAATTAGGGCAGGAACAGGAACAAAAAGGGAGAAGAAGAACAATGTGGGAGAGCAAGAGTGAAAGAAAGAGAGAAAGAAGAGAAAGAAGAAAGAAAAAAAGCATTTGAAGAGAATAGTAAAAAACCCTAAAACTTAAAAATAAGAGAAAAAAATTGAAAATAAAAAATAAAAATGAAGGGCCTCCTTTAGGGTATGTCTCTGCTGTCACAATGGACAATGTGGGGAGCAGTGTGCACATCTAAGTCAATTAGTCTCAGCAAGCCAGCAGCAGACCCCTGAGACTCAAGCTGATTTCTGGCTGCAAGACCCAAGTTGAGCTCCCTGATCTCCTGCAGGGTTCAACTCTGCAAGGTTCTACTGGAGGTTCCAGCTACCCTTCCCCTGAAGACAGTCCAGGTTCCAATGAGGGGTGGTGATCCCTCAACTTACCAAGTATGGTGGTCTGGTGTGCCTTTATTGCAGAGATTCTCTTCACTTTTCCAGTGGACTTCAATTTTCATCAAGGAGCCTGAGAAAGGCCCTCTTCTGTTGCTCAATTCTGCTGTATCTTCTGAAACTCAGGACAATGGCCTTTCTGACCTGCTGTGCCTCTGGGGTGTAGATCCAGGTACAGGGGCAACTGGGGGAGGTGATCCTTACTGGTGCATCATTGGCTGGGAGACCTGGAAGGGGGAGATGTAGCATGGATGGCTCCAGGTGGCTCCGCTCCTCACCCACACCCCCCTGTCTGGGAGTCCCGGAAGGGGGTCGAGTGTTTGTTTTCATATGGTTTAAAATTAATATAACATTTAGGAAAACAGAAGTTAGAAAATCAACATTGGCTCAACCACTTAGGACAAATGCTACTACTACCATGTTATCTACTCTCTTGGTAATTGCATGATCTACTTACTTTTAACTTTTTGTTTACTCTACTTTTAAAAGCAGTTTTAGGTTTGCAGTAAAATTGTGTGGAAACCATAGAGTTCCCATGCATCACTCTTTTTCACCTTCTCCAGCCTCCCCCTTAAATATCAGTACCCCACATCAGAGCGTTACATTGGTTATAATTGGTGAACCTATTTTGACATATCATTATCACCCAAAGTCCATGAGTTCCATTGGGATAGAAAAATGTGGTGAATGTTTAAAATTTTTAAATTATTATAATTCCCTCTAAAAATAGCCCCTCATACACATTTCAAACACACTTATCCCACTCTTCTTGCTACTTTCTGAAGCAGTTCTTGAAGTTCTCTTTTATAAGTGTGCTTACTTGCTCTGTTGTGGTTGCCTTGATGTCCTGAATTGATTAAAAATGTTTACCTTCCATGGTCATCTTGACTTTGTGTAAAAGCTAAAAGTTGCACAGTGCCAGGCCCAGTGTAAAAGGTTGATGAGGACATACTGCAATTTTCTTATGAGCTGCCTTTCTGTTGGATGGCACTGGTCAGCAGCATTCACCATAATTTTTATCACACCTTGTAAGGACTCTCACAAAAGGGGACTTCCAGAACTGCTTTAGAAAGTGGCAAGAGTGTGGGATAGAATAAGTGTGTTTGAAGTGAAGGGCAGTATTTTGAGGGAAAGTGTCTCTCACTGTAATATTTTTTAAAAGTTTAAACATATACTGTATATTTTGATAACACTTCATATCCATTATTTTAGTATCATATGGAGTAGTTTCACTGTCCTGAAAATCTTCTATGGTCCTCCTATTTTTTATTCTTCCTCCCTCAATCTCTGGTTCCTCCCCAACAACTGATCTTCTGACTGTCTCCATAGTTTTGCCTTTTCTAGAATGTCGTAGTTGGAACAGAGAGTATATAGCCTTTTATTATTGGCTTCATTCAGTTAGGAATATTCATTTCCTCCATTTTTATGCCTTGATAGTTCATTTCTTCATAGTGCTGAATAATATTCCATTTTCTATTTGTACTACAGGTTACTTGTTTGTCTACTGAAAGACATATTGGTTGCTTTCAAGTTTGAGAAATTATGGTTAAAGCTACTATAAATATCCATGTGCAGGTTTTGCTGTGAACATTAAGTTTTCAATTCCTTTGGGTAAATATCAAGGAGTGTAGTTGCTGGAGCATATAAAACAGTTTTTAATTTTGTAAAAGCCTACCAAACTGCCTTCCAATATGATTGTACCATTTTGTATTACCATCACCAAGGAGAGTTCATGTTGTACCACATCGTTATTGGCACTTGTATTGTCAGTGTTTGGAGTTTTGCCATTCTAACAGGTATGCCATGGAATCTCATTGTTTAAATCTGTGTGATTTTGGGCATCCTCTCATATGTCTATTTAGTAATTGTTTAACTTCTTTGTGAGACATCTGTTCAGGGCTTTTGCCCATTTTTAATAGGGTCATTTGTTTTCTTATTGTTAAGTTTTCAGAGTTTATTGTATGTTTTGGATAAATCTTTTACCAGCTATACCTTTTGCAAATATTTTCTTCCAGTTTGTGGCTGGTTTTCTCATTCTATTTAGTTTTTCACAGAAGAGAAGTCTTTAACTTCAATAAAATTTAGCTTGTCAAGCCTTTCTTTAATGGATCAGGCTGTTAGTGTCATATAAAGATCATTGTCAAATCCAAGATTATCTAGATGTTATTCTTCTAGGAGCTTTATATTTTACATTCTATATTTAAGTTTCTGGTCCACTTTGAGTTAATTTTTGTGAAGAGTGTAAGGTCTGTCTAGATTTTTTATGTGAATGTTCATGTGTTCCAGCACGATTTCTTTCTTTTTTTTTTCCCCCGGTACCAGGGATCAAGATCAGGATCTTGTGCTTATGAGGCAGGTATGATGCCACTGAGCTAAATCCCCAGCAAGCACCATTTCTTAAATAGGCTGTCTTTTCTCTGTCATATTGTCTTTGTTCCTTTGTTGAAGATCAGTTCATTTTATTTGTGTGGTTCTAGTTCTGGCCTCTGTATTCTGTTCCACTGTTGTATTTGTCTATTCTTTCACTAACATCACACTGTATTGATTACTGTAGCTTTATAGTAAATCTTAAAATTGGATTATGCCAATCCTCCAACTTTGTTCTTCTTCTTCAGTATTTTGTTGGCTACTCTGGTATTCTTGCATTGACTCTAGATAAAGATATGGTGATTGCTTTTGTAAAGGAAGACAAAGATCAAATATTAAGAGGAATTTTAAACACTAACCTATTGGGAAGTTTTTAAGAGGTCATGGTGGCCTTTTAGAGACCTATGACACTCCCTTAAATTTGATGATGAGGGATCATAGCTGCCTTACTGTTAGTCAGGTGTGCGTAATTGTGGGGAATGCTGACCTCTGGGCAAGTGCTTCAGAACTCCAGGTGTGGGCTTGCCTCAAGGACTTCTTGTGACCCAGCCTGTAAACTCCTCCAGCTATTCTTATTCTCTCTTTCACTGCTGAGTTTCTTGAGTTGTCTAGACTCTCTGTCTCCATGTCTTCATTCCTTCATTCCTTCTGTAAAAGCCTTTAGCCTCAGCTTCCAATACCTTGGTGGTTAGAGTGCTTGCTGAGGTTATGAGTGACTTTCCAGTGCTCAGATCTGTTCTTCTTGCTTGGTCTCTCTGCAGTGCACATCACTGGACACAACCTCTTTCCTGAAATTCTCTTTGTTGCTTCCCTGACCCACACTCTCCTATTTCTCCTCTTCACTCTCAAGAAACAACCTCAGAATCTCCTTAATTCCTCTTCTTCTATGGGCACTGTAAATACTGGCTTTCTCTAGGATTCAACCTCAGTCCTCTGTGTTCTGGATAATCCCATTCTCCTCCAAGGCTACAGGTATGATTCATCTTACAACAACTCTCAACTCCTCATCCCTAGTGTTGCTCACTCTCTTGAGAGTTCATATCTCCATTCTCTGTTGAGGTATCGTCACCTGATGTTCCACAGATATCTCTAGATTTAGATTAATTTTTCTCCTTCCCCACCCTTACCAGTGAACCTGTTCTCTCTGCACTTTCTGGCAAATCAGATCACAAGTCACTCAACTATCCTTACCAAAATCTCAGAGCGATCTGCAACTCCTCCCTCCTCATTATGCTTCTATATCTAGATTGCTACCAAACACTGCCAGTTGTTCTTAAATATATCTTCAACTGCTGGTTGTTGTATCTATATCATCCTGGCCCTCAGAACCTTTCAATGAATAACCTGCCAATCTGACTACTGGTCTCTGGTCTCACTTTATTCTCACTCATTCTTTATTCTGACCCCAAAGTAATCATTCTAAAATATCTGTCTGGACATGTAACTCCAGTTGCTGATATGGTGCAGGATAATGTCTAGATTCCTATACGTAGCTGATCAGGACATCCTGATCTGTCCTCTTTCTGGTGTTGGGTTTACATACTTATTTATCCTTCCCATTCCTCAAGAACCCACCCTGTGCTCCAGTCACACCAAACTTCTTGGAGGTCCATGAATATCCCATACAGTTTCAGGCACAATTTGCTTCTCAATTTTCTTTTCTTGAGATGCCTGGCTTGCCTCAAATACCTACTCGGCTCCAGTGTCACATAATTACTTATTGACACATCTACACTCTCTCCCAGGCCCCACCAAGACTGTAAACTTTTTGAAAGTAAGAACATTTTCACATTCACCTTTGTTTCCCACGAGCCTATGTTAGCACCCAGAAATGTTTGCAGAATGAATAATGAATCAATGAATGAATGGAACAGGGTGACAGTGACTGAGACCTTTTACTAAAGACAAAAGTAATGTTGATGTAAGATGAGGGATGAATTATATCGGGCAGAGGTGTGAGAAGAGCACTGGGAAGGGCCTCCCACACCTCCCCTGTTACTCTTGTATTCTAAATTCAGTCTTTGATGGGGCAGAAAAGCCTGGGGCAGAGCAGCAGTCAGGACACACAAAGGAATTTGATCCTGCTTCCACCCATTACCTGTCCCAAATGGTGCCTGTCATGAATTATTTTGGGGCCTCAGATTCCTCATTTATCAATGAAAGGGGTTGGACCAACTAATCTCTTAGGTCCATTCCTACCCTAATGGTTCTCTGTTTTTCAGTAACTGGGATCAGAATGACATGGAAGAAATAAATGAGACTCAGAAATGGATCATTTAGAAGGGAGAAGAAATTACAAGGGAAAGGGGATAAAGAAGGCATACAAGCATCGGTGAAAGGTTGATTTTTTTTTCCTGGAATTTGGGATTTTGAAAAAACAGGGTGATAGTAGGTTAAGAAAAGATGGAGAAATGGTTAAAATAAGAGTGTATGGGAGAAAAGCCAGAAGTTCTTGGAAATCTAATTGATGAGACAGACAGAAAATGCCCTGATGTTGGTTTTTTAATGTTTCATTTTGTTTTTGTTTTTATTGATGCTGATGGTGTTTGTTGTGGAAACAGCAGAACCTAAATGGGGAAACAAAAAGCAGCCCCAACCCCTTCACTCCCAGATTCCCTGCCTACACACAATTAGTGAGTAACAAGCAATAAATACAGTGTGTCAGGCACTTGCCACTGGCTACCTTCCTTGGGGCTGTCCTTTCTGACTAATGACCAGAAGGACATTAGAAGAAAGAATACCAACCCAGGTTACAAAGATAACCAAAGAGAGTCAAGTTATCATGACCCCACAGAGGGCCACTGTGTCATTACCACCTACAAATTTTACAGAAAGATAAAATAATAGCATAACTCTAACATTGTAAAGTCAAGGGGAAGTTACAGTCAGCTGGGAAAAAATTGATTTGCACACAGCTCTCCAGGAAACATTCAGTATAGTAAGGGCCCTCTTCCTTCCATGTCCACTCACATGAAGTCACATGAAATGATCTTTTCTGCTTCCTTTCTGTCACATTTATGTGCTAAGTCACATTAGGAGGTCAGTTTAATTGACATTTATATTTCAAAGGGGCAGTGGGTCACTTTCAGAGCTTGACTCTAGAGATCCCAGCCTCAGGGTAGATTGGTAACACAAGGATTTAGAAACCTATAACCAGAGGCAGTACTTGGAAGGCAAAACCACTGTACTCTGCTCTGAGACCACCTTCCTGAGGCCCTCGCAAAGTGGCATGATGTGTCGTTTTTAATCTAGTTTGCTCAGAACTGAAAGAAAGGGGATAAAAAATAAGACTGTTAAAGAGGTGTAGAAGTGAGTGCAGTTACTAGAAGAGAAATGAGGCATTTCTGATTTTAAATTCTGTATTTCATATGAATTTACTGAATGTCATTTCAACATACACACCACACACTCAGAATTCTTTTCAAATTATACCGTGCTACTTCAAGGCTTATGGCAGATTTGAAATGTAGATCACATTCAACAGCAAATGGAATGGAAAACCAAAAGGCTTATGTATTAAAATAAAGGTTCAAATCACTACAAAGTCAGTGGAGGAGCTGCAGAAAGCTGGACCAGTCTGTGTGTGTGGAGAGGACTGGAAGATGGTCATTCCCTCACACTCAGGGGCACAATCTGCATAGGCAAAGTCCTGGCCCTGGTTATTCTGAAGCCCTGAGCCCTGGAGGCCTCATGTCATCTGCAATCTGAAAGCTGCGGTCAGTCGTCTCCCTGATGAGGCTGCAGTCTCTGCAGGACAAAGACCATGTCCGCCTGACTTGCTTGTCTGTGCTCCAGATTGCACCTCAATAATGTAGTTTGAATCTGGGCATGTTGGTATGACATCTGTAGTCCCAGCCACTTTGAGGTTAAGTCATGAGAATCCAAGTTCAAGGCCCACCTGGGCAACTTAGTGACACTCTGTCTGAAAAACAAAACAAAACAAAACTTGAAAGCTGGAAGCGAAAAATTACTGCCTTCAACTTTTGGCATGTTCCAGGATCAACAAGAAGCATATTAAAGGCACATGTAACAGACAATTACTCACCTATTCAAATTAAAAGCTATGGAGGCTGAGGTATAGGCCTCTCTTTTGTACAGACCATATGCTAAGAATAGCTTTATATTTTGATGGGATTGTAAAAAGAACAAGAAGAAGAAAGAAGAGGAGGAGAAGAAAGGAAGAAGAACAATATGCTACAGGGCCTGTATGTAGCCTATAAAGTCTAAAATATATACTAATTGGACCTTTACAGAAAAATATTTGCTGAACCTCTTAGAAACAGCATGGTCTGGAGGTTCAGAATGTGGACTCAGATCTGAGGCATATGTAGCTGTGTAACTTTAACATTCTGTGCCTCAGTTTCTTCAGCTGAAAAGTGGGACCATAATAGGTTGAGTCTCCCTTATCTTCCCTTATCTCAAAAAATGCCTCAGACCAAAAGTGTATTGGATCTTGGATTTTTTGAATTTCAGAATATTTGAATACACATAATGATCTGTCTTGGTGTTAGGACGCCAGTCTAATTATGAAATTCATTTATGTTTCACATACTTATTGTACATACAGCTTGATGCTAATTTTATACAATATCTCTAATAATTTTGTACATGAAATAAAGTTTTATGGGTTTGGAGTTTTCCATTTGTGGTGTCATATTGACAGTCAAAAACTTTCAGATTTTGGGCTGTAGCTCAGTGGTAAAGTACTCACCCAGCAGGTGTGAGGCCCAGAGTTCAATCTCCAGTACCACAAAAGTAGAAAAACAAGTTTCACACTTTGGAGCATGTTGGATTTTAGATATTTGGATGCTTAACCTTTTACCTCTATGGTTTGTTCTAAGAATTTTTAAAGTGTTTAGAAAAGTGCTTAAAGCACAATAAATGCTACACAAGCATTTGATGTGTGGGGGCACAAAGGAAACCAAAATACTGCATCTCCCCCAAAATATAAAGGATTGTTGAACTGAAGACAACTAAAATGCAAGAGAACTCTCTGCCTTCTTTGTGTTTACATAAAAGCAGGACAGAGATTCATAAAGACAAAAGATCCTTCTGCCTCCCTTTTTCTTTTCCCATCGGACTAAAGGTAAATTCTTCTTAACATAGTTTTCTTACAGCTCCTGAAGGTAGGATGCCAGGGGAATCTGCCAGTGTGCTTTCTTCCTATAAGTTTACCTTCCCACAGTTTTTTTGCCTCAGCATCCTGAGACTGCTCTCCTTTCTCCTTTTGCTTCTCTAAAATTCATCATTCTTGGGAGATCCAACATGGCCAACTAGAGGAGGACTCAGGTCAGAGATACTTAGAGAAGAGTCACTGAAAGTACAGGTGCTCCAAAGTGGGGCAGTTACTTACACCCTGAAAGGAAAATCAACCTGAAAGAGATGTAGATGAAATCAAGTATCTGGATCATTGAAAGGGGGAAGAGACAACGCCATGACTGGTCTGCACCACTGCCTCTGGGAACAGAGGAAAGAGTGCTGCAGAGGTGACTCCTAGGATGGATCTGTGTACCTGGCCATCTCCAGCATCACTGCTGGCAAAGGAAGCCCTCCTTACCCTGCACAGGGAGGGGAGTGTCCCTAAACCAAGCCAGGGGACTGAATCAGATTCTGTTTATTGGACAGAAAGGGGAATTCATGAGATGGGTCAGTTTTGGATTTGAGCACAAAGGAAAAGACAGGACAGGCTGGGGTGGAAACTTCTGGAGACAAAGCAGTCAGAAGATATCTGAAGTGAAAATACAGACCTGCCCACAACAGAAGGAAGTGGGAAGCACAGATCATTGGCAGGAAGTGAAGGAGTGTTCAGTTATTTCACATCCTCCTCTCCATTAATCAAGGCAGTTGGATCTGCAGTTAAGCATGCCCAAAGCACAGCCTGCATTAAAAAGGAAAGCTCAAAGAAATTGACAGCCCTCACCACAGACTACCTGTAAACAGGCTGGGAGGAAGGCAAAAGGGGACCTGTGTGGATACTCAAGTTCCATGGCATAATAGATGCGTGGAAACTGTATATATGTTTTCTTGTTGGAGTGTTTGATCTGGGTTCCACCAGATGTTTTCCTGTTGTTGTTGTTGCTTTTTTTTTTTTTGCTTTGATGTAGTTGTTATTTTCTCTCTCTTCTCCCTATTTTTTCTTCAGTTCCAGCTTCCGTATCAACGCTATTTTCTTATTTTTGCTTGTTTTTCCCAATTTTTAAATTCTTCCTTTTAAATTGTTCCCTATATTCTGCTCTCTCTCAGTCTTTCATATTAACCTTTTGTCCTCTATATTCTATTCTTTTTGCTCTTCCTTAATTTACCTGGCCTCCTCCCTCTTCTCCACCTTACAGATTCACATATATATCAACAGGTTCTGATAACCTCACAGCTTTCTTTAATTCCAAATTACACCTTTCTCCTCCTATATCCTATCCCCATGAACACAAATGTTATCTTAAAACTGTCAACATTAACCCTTTAATCCAACTATAAGACCTCCCACAGAGTCTGACCCCTATCTGATTTACCTATTATTTTTCCTACCTACCTTACACTCCTTTTCACCCACCCCCATCCCTCCTTTTCCCTTCCCCTTCCACAACAGAGACCAACTACTAATGACAATATAATATAAGCTGTAAAGGGTACTGATAAAGCATGAAAGTGTAAAGAAAGTTTAACACTCATAAGTGATGTATGGTCAGATCTGTTGATGCTGTTATAACCTTTAGTAATTTTTTCCTTACAACACTATGGCAATGCCCAATCCATTTAAATTAAATAGCTGCAGGGGTGAGCACTATCTTTGGACAAATAAAGCTACAAACACATTACTGGAAGGCAGAATATAAATAAAAGGATCTTCATATCAACTACAGTCTCTCCTTACTCTACTTAACCTCAACCCTCAGCACCAAAAACAAACAAACAAACAAAAAAACTACACACACACACACACACACACAGAGAGGAACATGGGAAACAAGGCAACAAAAGGTGCTCCCAAGGTGGATCTAAGGGATATTGATGGAGCAAACACCAGGCAGCAGAGCTTTACAACTGATTAAAGAAGAGGTAAAGAAACTTGTTGAGTTCAGAGGACATGACCCAAAAGTCCATGGAACTATCATCAACACTGACCAATTTGGATATGGAAGAAACAGATAAAAAAATTAGAAAAGCTGATAAAAATTTAAAATATGAGTAACAAACTCACCAAAGATATGGACTCCATGGAAAGGTGTCAGACAGAAATACTGGAAATAAAAAATTATATAAAAGTCATAAATTGCAGAAATGGCCAATGTGAAGACAGGGTCTCTGAAACCTAGGAGAAAATGGTAATTTACAACATATTACTCAGAGACGCTTCAAAAATGACAAGAGAACAAGAAAACATTACCCAACAACTGCTAAATGACACTAAGAAGACCAACCTAAGGCTAATTGGAGATAGAGAGAAACTGGAAGACAGTACACATGGACTAAAAATCTGCTTACAGAACTCACAATGGGAAACTTTCCAAGTATGAGAAAAGATTTCAACATATAGGTAAGTGAAGCTTTCAGGACATCAACTAAATGTGGTAAAAAAGAGAAGCTTCCTGTGACACCTTAGTCAAAAATCTCAGATTTCCAACTAAAAAATGAAATCTTTGAAGCTGTCAAAGAAAAGCAAAAAATCATAAATAAAGGTAAACCCACTAGGTATACAGAAGACTTCTCAACACAAATCACAAAGGCCATGACAGCCTGGAGTGAAATATTTCAAGCCCTAAAAGCAAACAATTTCCAACCCAGATTAATATACCCCGCAAAGCTTTCTTTCAAAATATATGGAGAAATATGGACATTCCATGAAACAGAGCTGGAAAGATACATGAATACAAAACCAGCACTCAAAAAAATACTTAAGAATATCCTAGACAAAGACAATGAAGGCAACAAACCCAAAAATCCAGATGGAATAAATACATCAAGCAAGGCAAAGAGATAAATGGAACAAGACAAAAAGAAAAATAAAGGGGTCATCAATAGAAAAATAGAAAAAAATACAATGACAGAAATAAATCAAAACCTTTCAATAATATCTCTCAATTATAATGGCCTCAATTCCACAAGCAAAAGACACAGATTGACAGACTAGATTTAGGAAAAAAAAACAACAAAGAACAAAAACAGAATCCAACAGTTGGTTGCATTCAAGAAATTTATTTCATTCAAAAAAATACTCATGGACTTCAAATTTCATGCACCAGAATCCAGAAAACAAGCAAAGTAAGCTTCAAACGAGAAGTCTAAAGTAGGCAAAGACTTTACTAACAAAACCCAATTTCACAAGAAATATTATAAAGAATCAACAAATGGGATCACATCAAATTAAAAAGCTTCTGGACAGCAAAGGAAACCATAGGCAAAGTGAAAAAACAACTCACAGCATAGGGAAAAAAAATTTGCCACCTACTCTTCAGACAGAGGACTAATACAGTATTTAGAATATATGAAAAATGCAAAAAAAAATTAGACTGCCCCAAATTTAAAGACCCAGCCCAAAAATGGGCATCTGAAGTGAATAGACATTTCTCAGATGAAGAAGTACAAATAGCCAAGAAATACATGAAAAAAAAAGTTCAACATTACTGGTCCTTTAAGAAATGCAAGTTAGATGCCCACCAGCCTCCAGCTTGGCCATGCACGTGGGCAGAGGATGCATGGGCTGATTGCGCCCTGCTCAGTCTGGCTCACTACACCCAATTTCGACCAGGAGACAGAGCCAGAGACCGAGCCAGTGAGGAACCCTGGGCATGCCCAACAGCCTCCAGCTTGGCCTCATGGGCACCTGCAACAACAGAGCCCCCCCCCCCAGCCTCTTGGGTGTACAGCTACTTGGATCCACTCTACAAAGGCACAGAGGAGCATAAAGGCCATTGTCCTGATCTGCAGAAGTGAACAACAGAGTGAGGACCTCTCTCAGGCTCCCTGATGAAAACTGAAGCCCACTGGAAAAGTGAAGAGAATCTCTGCAATATAAGCACACCAGACGACCGTACTTGGTAAGTTAGAAGGATCATCACCTCCCATTGGAACCTGGACTACCTTCAGGGGACAGGCAGCTGGAACCTGCAATAGAGCCTTGCAGAGCTCAACCCTGCAGGAGGATGGGGAGCTCAACTTGGAACTTGCAGCCAGAAATCTGCCTGAATCTCACCGGACTGTGACTGGCTTGCTATGACTCATTGACTTATATCTGCACACTGATGCCCACGATGTCTAGTGCGACAGCAGAGACATACCCTGAAGGAGTCCCTTCATTTTTCTCTTTTATTTGTTATTTTCAAAATTATTAGCAGTATTTTTGCTCTTATATTTAATTGTTTTTTTCTACTCTTTTCAAATTTTTTTCTTCTTTCTTCTTTCTCTCTCTCTCTCTCTTTCTCTCTCTCTCTCTCTGCCTTGCTCCCTTGCTGTCCCACATTGTTCTTCATCTCCCTTTGTGTTCTTGTTCTGCCCCTAATTTGTACTTCTTCTTGATCTTTCTTTTCTTCTCTTTCCTTCTCTTGCCTGTGCTCTCTGGCCTCACTGCTAACCTTGCTCTATCCTTTTACTTACTTATTCCTCCCGGTTGCTGTTCTGGTCCTAATTCATATTTCTTCATTTTTCTTTCTCTCACCTGTGTCCTATGGCCTCACTGCTAACCTTCCCCTATCCCTATCTAACTACCTATCTCTCCCTCCCCAACTCATTCTAACTCCTCATCCTGAAGGGTAAAGTTGCTATATTAAAGAGTTTGTTCACTATACACATATGTTGGGTTGATCCTTGCCTGATTTAATTCACACAGTTAAAGGTGATAGATTAATAACTACCACAAATTGTCATTTTCTAAGAGGTACTTGATGCTATTGTGTTGATGATTGTATCACTTGAGCTAAGGTGTTGTGATTGATCTAGTCAGTTGTCCTTCCTGGTATAATGAAAATGAGATTGCCTCAGAGCCATTAGAGACTCAAAACCTAAAGACCAGCTATATCTGGAAGACACCTCTGGGAAGCAATCATTCAATAAGTGTTCTAAATACATCAACAAAGATATTTACAATGAGTAACTTCAAAGTATCAACCAAGGAATTAATCCAAGGACAGTACCAAAAACAAAAATGAGAAGACTTTCAAGTAAGGCACAAACTCAGACTTCTACCACACAAAAGGCAAATTCTGGGGGAAACAAGGTGGAAAAGTCTGATAATCAATCACCTGGACACCCTGAACTGATAGCACAGAAAGTATCAAAACAGATGAATGAGGCTCTAGAAAAATTCAAAACAGAAATAATTTCCCAGATAATTACAGGGATGGTGAGCAGAGGGAAAGGTATGATTAGAGGCTCTAGAACAGAAACAGATAAAAAAAAAAGTAGACGAGATCAGAAACATGCTGAAAGCCATGAATGCCCAGTATAAGAAAGAAATGGAGCCAGGGATTTAGCTCGGTGGTTTTGCAGCCTGCTGCACAAGTGCAAGGACCCAAGTTCAATCCCTGGTACCAAAAAAATAAATAAATAAATAAATACACACACACAAGAAAGAAATGGAAACCATGACTGTCCAACCTAAGAAAGAAATGGAATCCATGAAACAGATTCAAACAGATATTCAGGAGATTAAAAACTCCATTGAAAGCATGCAGAGCAGATTAAGGGAATCTGAAGATAGAACATCAGATATAGAAGACAGGATTGCAGTTAAGGACCATGAAAATAGAGATCTCTTCAAAATAGTAAGGGACCATGAGAAATCAATCCAACAGCTGATAGATGATGGAAAGAAGAATAACACAAGACTGATAGAAGTCCATGAAAAAACAGGAGAAAGCACAATTGACATAAAAAACCCTGTTCACAGAAATATAGTAGAAAATTTCCCAGACGGAGGTCGAGAAATGGACGTACAGATAAGTGAGGCATATAGAATTCCACCTAGCCATGATAAAAAAAAAACTGCACCTAGACATACAGTAGTCAAAATCCCAGAAACCCAACAGAAGAACAAAATCCTACAGGCAGTTAGAGAAAAGAAACAAATCACCTACAAAGGAAAGCCCATCAGAATCATGGCAGATTTCTCAACACAAACCCTCAAATCAAGGAGAGCCTGGAGTGAAGTAATTCAAGCTGTAAAAGAAAATAACTTCCAACCTAGACTGTTGTATCCTGCAAAATTAACTTTCAAAATCAATAGGGAAATTAGATACTTCCATGAGAAAGAACACCTGAGAAATTTCGTGAACACCAAACCAGTACTCCAAACAATTCTAAGCAATATCCTAGAAAAAGACAATGAAGGTCACAACTCCATGAGACCCAAAGAGAGGGAAGCCACCAGGCAAGGTAAGAAACTAAAGGGAAAGGGGAGGAAAAATAAGAAATAAAAGACCCAACAACAGTAAAACATCATGACAAGGATGAGTCAATATCTATCAATTACAACCATCAATGTTAATGGCCTCAATTCACCAATCAAAAGAAA
>NW_004624812.1:3865284-3889501 GCF_000247695.1 Heterocephalus glaber
TAAGAATCAAGATGCATTATGTAAAGGTACAATTCCCAATGAGAAATGTAATTGTGTTGTATACTTACAATGTACCAATAAAAGAATTTAATACAGAAAAAAAAAGAAAAGAAAAATAACGGAAATGAAATCTATGTAAATAAGGAAGGGTGGTGGGGGTGAAGGGGGCAAAGGAAATGGGGGAAAAATAAGAACAAAGATACATCATGTTCAGGTACAAGCACCCAATGATAAATGTAAACGTATTGTATACCTAAAATGTACCAATAAAAGAATTTTTTAAAAAGAAATGCAAGTTAAAACAACATTGAAATTCCTTCTCACTCCAGAAATGTAGCTATCAGTAAAAAATCAACCAATAACAAATGCATGTGAGGCTATGAGGAAAAAGGAATCTTTCTCCATTGTTGGTGGGAGTGTAAATTGGTAGAGCCAGTATGAAAATCACTATCGAGATTCCTCAAAAAACTGAAACTAGAGGTTCCATTTGATCCAGATATTCTCCTTCTAGATATCTTCCCAAAAGAGTTAAAGTCATTATACCACAGTGATACATTCATACCCATGTTTATACCAGCACAATTTATAGTAGCTAAATCTTGGAAATAGGTCATATGTCCACCAATAGATAAATGAATAAAGGAAATGTGGTATTTGTATACAATGAAGTACTACTCTGCCATATAGAAGGATAAACTTGAGAAATTTTTAGATAGGTGGATGTATCTAGAGACCATAATCCTAAGTGAAATAAATCAGGCTCACAAGTTTAAAAATCTTGCTTCTCTGGTGTGAAAAACCCAAAGTGTAAATAAGGAGCAAAATGGAGGAGAGATATTAGGAAGCATTTGATTAAATGGGAAGGAGAATAAGGTATGAGGGTGAGGGAAAGGAAAGAAGGGAAAAGAGATTTTTAAAAAGAAGAGAATTGGGCTGGGCATGGTGGTGCATGCAAAGGAGTTTGAGGCCAGCTTGGGCTCCATAGTGAGTTCAAGGCTGGCCTAAACTATGCACTATAGAGTGACACCTTGTATCAGAGAGAAGGGGAGGGGGAGAGAGAATTGAAGCAAAAATGGAAACAGAGCTTTTTTAAATAGGGAGGAGAAGAATTAAAGGAAGGAGAAGGGAGAGGAATGGGAAAAAATTAAGATATATTATGTACAAGTCCACATTGTTCATGATGAATGTAATCACTATGTAAGGCAAACATGTACCAATAAAAAATAAGTTAATTTTAAAAAAAGAAAAGAAAGTCAATATGTACTAGCTAAGGGAACAATCCAACAGGAAGACATAACACTTGTAAATATGTAAGCACTGAATACTGGGGCACCTGGCTTCATAAAATAAATAGTGCTAGACATAAAATATCAAATAAACACCAACACAATCATAGTGGGTAACCTCAATGCCTCATTTTCACAAAGAGACAGATCAACCAAATTAAAAAACCAAATATCAGAGCTGAACTACACTGTTGTACAAATAGACTTAATAGATATCTACAGAGTGTTCTACCCTACTACAACAGAATACACATTTTTCTCAGCAGCACACAAGACTTTCTCTAAAGCACAGCATGTAATGGTTCACCAATTGTGCTTAAATAAATGCAAACAGTCAAAGTCACTTCATGTTTACTAAGGGACCATTGTGCATTGAGACTAAAAAATCAATCACAAAAGAAACCAAAGAAAATTTATAAACACCCGGAAATTTAACACAATCCTGAACACTGAATGGGTCACCAAAGAAATAAAAAAAAAAAGTTAAACAATCTCTGGAATAAAATCACAGTGCCAGGAGAAAATCCTAGACACAAAGCAGTCAAAAGAAGGAAGTTTATTGCATCCAATGCTCACATTAGCAAAACAGAGCAAAGTCAAATAAATAATCTAATAATGTATACCAATAAGGAACACACTGAGAAAGAAATTAGGAAAGTAATACCATTCTCAATAGTATCAAGAAAAATTAAATACTTAGGAATTAACTAAGAAATTGAAAGACTTCTACAATGAAAGCCATAGTACTCTGAAAAAGTAGATTGAACAGGACATCAGAAAATGTAAAAATATCCCCTATTCCTAGATACACAGAAAAAATATTGTCAAAATGGCCATACTTCCAAAGCTGATATGATTTAATACAATCCCAATCAAAGTACCAATAGCATTTCTCACAGACCTAGAGAAAACAATTCTAAAATTCATATTGAACCAGAAGAGACCAATAATAGCAAAAGCAATCTTGGGCAACAATAGCTGACTTCAAGTTATACTATAAAACTACAATGATAAAATGGCATAATATTGGCACAAAAATAGACATGAAGATTAATGGAACAGAACCGAGGATTTGGAAGCCACATCAGACCATTCAGCTATTTGATCTTTGACAAAGAAGCCAAAAGCATATGTTAGATGAAAGACAGCCTCTTTAGCAAATAGTGTTAGAAAAACTGGCTACCCATATGCAAAAGATTAATGATAGCTTCATATCTCTCACCATGTACTAAACTAAAAATGTATTAAATATCTAAATAATAAAACAGAAACACTTAATCTGCGCCAAGATAAAATAGGCAAATCTCTTGAAATCATAATATAGGAAAAGACTTTCTGAACAGAAGTCCTATTGCACATGAAATAACAGTAAGAATCAAAAAATGGGATTATATCAAATTAAAACGCCTCTGTGCAGCAAAGGAAACAACCAACAGAGTGGAAAGGCAACCTATAGTATGAGAAAGAAATTTTTTCAGCTACATCTCAGACAGAGGAGTAATTTCTAGAATATATAAAGATCTCAGAAAACATTAGACCTCCCCAAATAAAAGACTCAATCAAAAAATGGGCAACTTAAGTGACAAATACTTCTCAAAAGAAGAAATACAAATGGCCAATAAATACTTGAAAAAATGTTCAACTTCATTGGACACTGGAGAAATGCAAATTAAAACCATTCTGAGATTTCTTCTCATTTCAGAGAATGCCAACCATTAAAATCAAATAATAAGAAGTACATGTGTGGCTGTGGAGAAAAGGGAACACTTCCACTTTGTTATTGGGAATGTAAACTAGTACAACCACTATGTAAGTTAGTATGGAAATTTCTCAAAAAACTAAAAATAGAAATTTCATTTGACCTAGCTATTCCTCTTCTAGGTATTTTCCCAAAAGAGTTAAAGATATCATTTTACACTGATGCATGCACACCAATGATTATAGTAGCACAATTTATAATAAATAAGTCTTGGAAGTAGCCTCTATGTCCATCCACAGATGAATGGATAAAGAAAATGTGATACGTGATATGTGATATGTAACAGCATATTAGTCAGCTATAAAGAAGGACAAATTTGTGGCATTTCTAGGAAACTGGTTGCAACTTGAAGACATCATGTTAAGTGAAATAAATCAGATATATAAGCTTAAATACCACGTGGTTTGTCTCCTTTGAGTAATCCAAAGTACAAATAAAGTAAAGAGCAAAATAAAAGAGTAATAAAAAGAAATGGAGCTAGATATTACCCAAATGGAAGGGGACCAAGAAACTGAGATTTGGAGGAGAGGGGAATGGGATGTAAAAAGATTTAAGATGAGTCATGTACATGTACCAACTAACTACAATGAATGTAATCATTATACGTCACAAACATGAACTAATAAAAAAATAATAATGAAAATGGGGAAAGGTGCCTAGAGAAGGGGGAGGGAGCAGTTTGTGTGTGGGAGAGGGGAATAAAAAGAATCAAGATATGTTAAGTACATGTACCTACTCCCTAAAATGAATGCAAATATCAGGTATAGCAAACATGTACTTTTTAAAATAAATTTAAAAATAAAATTCATTGTTCTTTGTTGAAACACTAACACAGGCTTCCAAGCTACTATCTTGAGTTCCTTTTCTCCCATGACTTGTGCTTTGCACAAATTAATAAACTTGTTTGTTTTTTCTTGTCAACCCGTCTTTTGTCAATTTTGCCTTTTCCAACTACAACAAGATAATTGAAGACAAACTGTATTTTCTCCTCTTCAGACAGACATTAACAACAGCGAGGTCCTGTGATAATGGATTTTATGTGTCAGCTTGTCTAGGCCATGATGCCCAGCTGTTTGATCAAACAACAGTCTAGACATGGCTGTGAAGGTTTTATTTAGATGTGGTTAACATTTAAATCAGTGAGAGCGAAGCAGTTTACCCTGCCAAACGTGGGTGGGTCTCATCCAGACAGATGAAAGTCTTAAGAAAAAACACCGAAGTCCTCCCCAGAAGGAAAAAAATTCTATCTTTCGTCTGTCTTCAAATTCAAATCTGCAACATCAACTCCTTCTGGAATTTCCAGATGGGCAGCCTGTCCTGCAGATTTAGGACTTGCCAGCCCCCTACTGTTGCGTAAGTCAATTCTGTAAAATTACTCTCTGTCTTTGTCTCTCTCCCTGCCTCCTTCCTCTTCCTCTTCCTCCTCCTCCTCTTCTTCTCTCTCTCCTCCTCCTCCTCCCATCTCTCTCTCTCTCTCTCTCTCTCTCTCTCTCTCTCTCTCTCTCTCTCTCTCTCTCTCTCCTATTGGTTCTCTCTCTCTCTGGAGGACCCCACTAACAGACCCCAAGTCCCCTGAACAGTTCCCAGTTGGAAAGGGAAGAGGTTGACTTTTCCATCTTGCATTTTCTTTTCTTCTTTTTCCTTGCTTTGATTCTATCTCCTTCACTGGAGACTTTCTTCAATCATTAAAAATCCTTGACTATCCTTGACAGCTCATAATCATGGAAGTCAACTATAGATATGATTACCACATGATGGGCTTTATTGTAGGGTTTGGGGGCTAGATTTGGGCTTTTCATAGGGGAACTTCTATTTGTAAATTGCCTGGAGTGAAGGGACTTTAAGAAGGAAGAACATTTCCAAGAATTTACAGACATTAATTTCTAGATACAAAGGTCTACTATGTGCCTCACTCATGAATTTAAAAAAAGCAAAAAGACTGAAATGGACAGTTACAGAACTGAGAATCTAGACAAGAGTCTTGTACATGGCTCCTCTGCAAAGATTTCTAGAACAGATGCCTAGAAATAGAACAGCTGTTGTCTGCTGATATTCACATCTTCAATTTAATTTGTTGCCAAATAACTCTACCAAGTGTACCAGTGAACAATAGTGAATGGTGTTATCAGACTTAATGTTTTAATTTGCATTTCTCTGTTTATTAGAGAGGTGGGGAATATTTGCACATGTTTATTATTCAGATTTATTACTCTATGAACTGCCTATAAATGTTCTTTGTCCATTTTTCTTATTTATTGACTAGTCCTTACATATTATGGATACTAATCTTTTGCTTATGTTGTGAAACTTTTGTTTCCAGTTTGTGACTTTCCTTTTCACTTTGTGTTTTATAAACTGTCAATTTTCTTCTATGAGTTTCAAATGTTTTATTGAAAGAATTAGTATCTCTAGATTATACATTTTTTTGTGTGTCATCACATGAGGTGGGGATGCAGTTTCCTTCCCGTATGGACATGTTCCATCCATTGAGTACCCAATTCACTTTTCATTGACTTCTAAGGACAAACTTGTCTTGTACTAAGCCTTTCTATGTATCTAGGTATATTCTGGGCCTCATTTCACATCATCTCATTTGTCTCTTGTCCGCCCTTGGGACCATACATGCTCACTTAATTACTATGGTCTCCAGTTAGTCTATCTAGAAAGATTTATTTTTCTTTATAGTCTTTCAATCACACAGTTGCTTAGAATTTTTTAAAATATGAAATTTAAAATTACTCAACCAAGTTATGTAAAAAAACAGCTGTTAGTCATTTGATTTAGATTGTGCTAAATTTGTACATTAGCTTGGGGAATATACTCTTTTAAAATTCTTTTTCAAGTTATTTAATTTCCTTTTAATAATTTTTAATGTTTTGTGCATCATTGCTAGAATTATTTCTAGATACTTAATAGTTTTTGCTGATGTTATCAATAGTATCTTTTTAAAACTACATTTTCTATTTCAAATTGTTGGCCTGTGAGAACGTTGATGGTTTTTGTGTATTGACTTCACATACAAATTTGCTAAATTCTCTCAATACTACTCTTATCTGAATTGTAGACACTTTCAGATATTCTAGGTAGACAAGTATACACTCTGTGAATGATAGCTTCTTTGTTTTGTCCTTCCATATCTCATTCTGTTACTGCGACAAGATACCTGACAAAAACAACTTCAAGAAGGAAGAGTTTATTTTTGTCACAGTTTCAGAGATCACTTGACCTGCTTCTGGGTCCATCATGAGGCAGAACATCATGGTGGGCAGCACATGATGATGCAAACTTGCTCACCTCATGGCAGGTAGAAGGCACCAAGAGAGTAGTGGTGGTGGCTGGTGGCCATACTCCTTCCTCTGCTATTGTTCCATCCAGGTCTGCAGCCAATTGGATGATGCTACCCACATTAGAAGCCAGAAATTCTCCCTCAGTTTCCTGTTCCACCTGCCAATTATTTGTGGATACCCTCATGGGCACACTCAGAATAATTTTCTAGGTGTTTCTCAACCCAATCAAGTTAATGAGATTAACCATCACATCTGCCCCTCCACCCCTCTGCAATTTTCTTGTTTCTCCTCTTCTTTCTTTCCTTCTCTCTTTAGGGTAGGAATAGGGTAGAATCTTAGTGCAATGTGGGATTAAAGTATTGATAGCAGCAGGAAATCTTGGTTTTTTTCTGAAAGCAAGTACTTCCAACGTTTTACCCTTCTGTTGGAGTTTGCAAGAATGAAATTTCTAAACTCTGAACCAAAATAAACTTAATTTCCTTAAGTTGTGGGGTTTGGGTATTTTGTTCCAGTGATAAGGAAAGTAGCTAAGACATATTTTGGTATCAGAGAAGTAAGATTGTTGCCATGACTACCTGAAGATGTGGTTTAGAAACCTTTGGAACTGTTTCAATGGAGGAATTTCAAAACGTTTGAAGATACTATCTAGAGATGTCCTAGAATGCTGTAAGCCAAGCTTGATGTGAGATTTTGGTCAGAACTCAGAAGACCAGAATGCTGATAAAAATGCAGATGGTAAAGACCAGGCTTAGGAAGTTTCAGGTGGGAACAAGGACTCCATTGTCAAATTAGCTAGAGGCTATGTGTATTATGCTCTTCCAAAAAATTTGTCTACATTTGCTCATATCCTGAGACTTTGGTGGAGGACTAATTAAACTTGTGGAAAAATTTCAAGGAAGCACAACATTTAGGCTGTAGCATGGAAACTGCTTGTTGCTTTTAGCAAAATTTACATTAAGAAATAGGAACAAAATCCTCACTTAAAAAGTTTACAGTTTTGTCAGAAAGAAAGCGGCCATGAGGTTGGAGCAAAGGAGAGCTTGATTTCGAAAAAGATTAACATTGAAAAGAACCCAAGTTTTACAGCAAAGCAATAGATTGTCTTCAAGCCATTAAAGGAATCAGCAAGACCTCACCCTTTATCAGGCTCATTGCTCCAAAACAAAAGACTTTTCTTTGAGAAGAGAGCCCCAGAAAGGCCAGTTAGGAAATTTGCTTTCTGGGATTTGTTTCACACGACTCAGGTATCTAGCCACTCAGGGGACACTCAACCATGATCCAAAGGAGCCAAGTTACTGCTGAAATTGGTGACAGACATTGATGTCCTCCATGTGGTGCTGGTTTTACAGGCCAGCAGAATTCAAGAGTTGTGAGGCCAGGGAGGATACACCAAAATATTTGAAGAAAGACTGGGAGGCTAGGCAATGTTCCTCTGAAAGGGCAATGTATGAAGCTGTAACAGTGAAACTAAAGTGCACTGGAGACCCTAGGAATATGGAACACCCACTGAGAAAAGCTGCAGGCAGTGAGTGGAACCATACCAAGAGAGAGCCCATGATAGTTGCAACTGGCAGTACTGTAAGACATGACTGCCCAAGGCTTTTGCTTTTCACATCTCATTGCCACAACTTGTCCTGGGTTCAGGATACAGAGCTATAGAATTTAATGTCTGCCCTGGTGGATTTTGGTCTTGCTTTGGTCTCATTCCTTTTTACTCTATTGATCCATTTTTGAGTGGGGATGTCTACCTTTGCTATTTTGCATGGAAAATGTTTAAACTTTCTTTTTGATTTTTGCATGGTCTCACAGCTGAGTTTGCTTTGAGTCTCAGAGGCAACTTTAGACTTGGACTTTTTGTCAATGCTGGAACTGTTAAGGCTTTAGAGATGGACTGAGTACATTTTGTATAAAGAGATGTGCATGAGTCTTTGAGGGCTAGGGCATAATTTTATGGTTTAGATTAAGAATGTCCTCCAAGAGCCTTGCATGCTCAGAGCAAGGGCTTGTAAAATGTGACTGGATTATGGGGTGCCACAACAGACTTGCTGTTAAGAGATATAGCCTGATTAGAGATGCGTTTTTGAGGGTGCAACCTAAATGGGTATATGTTCTTCCCTAATATCACTTTAAAGGTTAAATCCTCAATGTTATAATTTCTTCCCACTAGGCCTCACCTCCTAAAAGTTCCATCACCTCCCAATAGCACAGTGGCATGGAGACCAAAACTTTAACACATGGGCCTTTGGGGGATATTCAAGATTCAAAGTCTAACAGTCACTGGGAAGCTATGTGCTCAACTAAAATTCTACTAGTATGGAAGATGTGGAGAAGGGATTTTATAGTCGATCACCAGTATGGTCTTTCTGACACCAAAGGTTTTGCTCTTCATGTTATTTACCACAGTTTCCTGAACATACAGAACACCAGTTAACCTAAGAACTGTGTGTATTACTTGATTGACCTGACATAGTTGCAAAGGAATCTACTCAGGTTTCCTTACTGTATCTTAGAGCATCAACATAATTCTATTTAAAGCTTGTATACTATTTTGCCCAAATAATGAATTATTTTTTGCTTTGATTTTGCTGAGAGGGTGTCAATCAACCCAGGAGACTTTTCCCAAATGAAAATGGAAGGGATAAAATCAGAAAGTAATCTTTCAAGATGAAGTTACTTAACCAAAATTTCCATGGAATCATATTGAAAAATTCCACCCAAACCCAATGAATCACCCTTCCCCAATACTCATAGAGAAAGCAGACTTAAAACATGAGGAATGAAAATATAATGAAGAAATGTGGATCTTTAGCTTGAAAAATGTAAAATACTGCATTGGGGCATGACAACTGTCTTCCAGTGTCTGAATAGTTGCAAGTTAAAGATTGGATATTATCTGAATGGCTAGAGAGTGGGATTAGGCTTGTAAGGTGGAAGGGCAATGGATGCTGGTAGAATTGAAGTGAATCAGTCAGGATAGGTCAATTCTGACAACACACCCTCATATTTTAGCAGCTTGATGATAAATAAAAGTTTCATTTCTCATTATAGCAACAGTCCAATGGGATGTTCCTGGGTAGGCAGATCTATTTTAAATGGTTTTACAATGTCATTTGTCTCATAGGTAGATTATCTTTGACCACCCTAGAAATTCAAGGGGGTCCTCTTCTTTAAGGGAAATTTTATTTTGACAGTATTCATCTTAATTTTTAAAAAAGAACTTCCCCTTTCAGGGGAAAAGTTAGTCATTAAAGACTCAATCAGCCATTAAAAGCACAAGAAAATACTGCAAAAATGGAAAACGCAGTAGTTACTACCATTTTTAAAGCATTTTACACTGGATATACTTAATATTTTATATAAATTATTTATTACTTAAAAAATATATTCATGTGTTATATTGTTTATATATTATATATCATATTAATATATAGTAAATATTATATAATTAATAGAATTACATTATTTATGTATATATTACATGTTATAAAACACTTCATTCTTTCAGTTAATTAGATAGATATTTGTTGAACTTCTAGCTATGCAAAACAGTAAAGTAGGTACTAGAACTTAAACACTGACATAATTCTTTTCCCAAAGCACTCAGCCTCCAAGACTATCTTTATACACAGACAGAAGCATGTGAAAAATGTGTTAGAAACCATAAAGATTGTGCTAAGGCACAAAGTGTGAAGTAACGGCTTCCAACCAGGTTCATAGAATGGTTAAGGAGGGTCACTCATCAAATTCTCACATCATCTCTGGGAGGTAGACACTATATCCATCATTAAAAGAAACTGAGACTCAGTGAAGCAACATGATTTGTCCAGGCAGAGGCTGGTGTGGCCCTTGGCCCCTGCTCTGCCACATTCACACAAAACAGGTGGCTAAACTGAAGGGATACAGCAGAGTTACAGGGCCTAACTTTAGAGTGCAGTTGATATTGTTGATATCTGCCTGTAGTTCCCTCCTTACCATGTTAGTTAAGTTCTTCCCCAGGACATGGCTAATGAAGCTCTCTTTTGAAAGGACAGGCTCATTTGGCTTGTGGTGCTAATCCAGGCTGCCCCCTCACCATCACCTTGGCTCCTGGGATTCTATTTGCTCTGTGAAGTCCTCCATGAGGCGTGCTCTGACCTTCCTCCCACTGCCTGGAGCAGGCTTGACTTGTTCTCCAGCTGGTAACTCTCACCCTTTGCCCATCTACACCTCCCAGGCTCTGAGCCCCGTGAGCAGGGATCTCATCACACTATGCCCAAGTCCCCAGGGCTGAGCAAACAAATGGGGCTCCAAAAACTAATGTTCATGGGATGATGGTTTTATCCTGGAGACAAAAAGAACAATGTCCTTTTCTTCTGATGCTTTATAATATTCTTACTGAGCAAAATACAATTCACAGATACTATGAGTCTCTGAACTGTGTGTGTGCATGCACATGCATGTGTAAATCTTTTTGGATGTGAAATTCATATGTATAGGAACCATGGCTCTACAAGATGTTCTTAAAACTTTGGGACATAAGAAACACTTGGAGAAATCAAAATTACAGACTCTCAGATGTGTTCATCAACTTTCTATCACCATAATAAAATACCTGAACTGCTAATTTATAAAGAGAAAAGGTTTATTTTGGCTCACAGTTTTGAAGTTGCCAGTCTATGATCAATTGACTCCACTGCTTTGCATCTGTTGTGAGGTCACACATCATGGTAGGAGTGTATGGGAGAGCAAAACTGCTCATCTCATGGATGGAAATCAAAAAGAGGACAAGGAAGAGACCAGAGCTCCACAATCTCTTTTGATAGCTTGGCCATACTAAAAGACCCCACTAGACCCCACCTCTTAAAGTTTCTACAGTCTCCCAGTTACACTGCCCTGGGGACCAAGCCCTTAGCATATGGGCCTTTGGAGAAGAGTAAAGATACAATCTGTAGCACTGTGCCTCATCTTAGAACCTCATCTAAGGAGCTAGGAAGGGAGAGCCCAGGGAATCCATGTTTTTCACAAAGATCCATGTATCATTCTAATGATGAGCACTGTTTAAATTATGTTCCACACAGTTGAGAAGGTTTGGGAAGATGATGGCAGAGGGGAGACAGTGGAAGATAACGGTATTCAGAGCACAGTGTGAAGAAGTTGAGGACTTGGAGCAGCAAGCGTTATGAATAACTAGTGAGCCAAGTGGGATGAACAGGCCATGAAAAAAAGAGGGAGTCTGATCAGAAAGGTAAGTGGTAGCTATACTATGACAAATTCCATCCTTATACTGAGAGTAGAATTACTGGGGAAAGAAATGGAGAATTCTTGAAATCTTAATGTCCAACAATCTGTGTCTTTGGGCAGAACTATTAAGGTCCTGCTTATATATTGTATTATTTCTAGTGGTATAGGTATTGCTTGGATAAGTAAAAAATAACCCAGTAGAAAATATTTCTTAAATTATAAGTAGCTTTTGCTTGTTTTTAGCAAACCATAAGTCTACAGTTTTATGATATGAGAGGCTCTAATTTTTTTTTAACCAAAATGATTGAGAAAGGCTCCCGGAAGCAGAGTCTCTATGGTTTCTGAGAAGAATGTGCCCAGGGTAGAACCAGGAAGAAAGCTGTTGAAGGTGGAAACACAGCAAGGAGGCTGTCCAGATAGCTCTGGGAATGAGGTCATAAGGATCTGAATGGAGCTGAACACAGAAAGTCTGAAGACAGCACCCCAGTTTGTGGTATTTCTGTGTCAGCTGCTTTCTGTTCCTCTCTATAACATGGCTATCCTTTACAGACCTGTCCAATCCCTTACGTCTGGATTGAGTTATATGCCCCTGAGGCAGATGCTGCTTGTCTTTTATAGAATCCTTGGGGAGCAGATGGTAATAAGGTATTTGATGAATGTGTCTTGCTAATCATGATCTTCCCACATATCCTTACTTGTTAGGAGAGATTCTCCTGAACCTAGAGATCTATTTCTCTGGATCAAATTATAGTCCTGAATGAATGATGGTAGAAGAATGGGCCAAAGAGAAGCCTACTAATAACTCAGAGAGAGATCAGATTTAAAGAGGCGGCAATCCTTTAATCCCAGGTGATATGGCTTCCGCTGCAAACTCTGGAGTCCGCATCACCATCAGAAGCGTTCTGGCTGCAATCCTCAGCCACCTGATCCCAGAAATGGCAGGGAACATTATCTCTTCCAAAAGTGGGCATGATGGGTTGGTTGCTGAGGGTCAGGTGGGGATGGACACTGTAATTTTAGCCACAGCCTGCCTCTGTCTTTTCTAAAAGCAATTGGTGTGACCAAGATGCAGAAAATGCTAATCCTATCTTGGCACAGAGGTGGGCTGATATTGGCCAAGGCTCTCCTACCCAGATATTCTCCTTTATAAATAGAGGAACTGGTATGTAAGATTACAACAAGGGTCGCTGAGGCATATCATATAGTGACAAAGTGATGGAATTCCCAAAGGGGAGGGGTGTTCTTGGCAACAGATACAGACCTCCTGTGCCAGTCAGGTTTGCATTGTGGGCAAATTTAGCTTTTTTGCATATCACCTGCACTTTCATTTAAGTGAAGGAAAGCAGAACATGGGTGGAAAATACAGACTGAAGCTTTTACTATTGTTCAAAGATATTTAGGTAACAGAAATTGTGTGCCTGTGTGTATAGATACATGTGCATTAAATCATATGTGTGCACTGTGGGCAACAGTGGCTATAAATCCCATAATTTAAAATTCCTCCTTGCATTTTAGTAATTTCCATATTACGAATTCTTTCTTCCCAAGGTGAAAGCCAGAAAACTGTTAACTGCCAAGTTCCTATAGGTATAATCCCATGGTCGGGTTCTGGTGATCAGACACACCCTCATGAGACAGGATTCAGAAGTAAGCAATATGAGGAGACAGCAATAGGTGAGTGATCAGTGTTCAAGCTAGCACAGGGGCAGAGATCTCTAGGACTTTAGGAGTGACAGAGGTGGGGCTTCTGGCGCCCAGTAAGCTGTTACAAGAACAAGGAGTTTCTGTCTGCCTACTTGCCAGGTCTGGCTGTCTTGGCCACCAGGAGTTTCTATGAGTGACCTAATATTCTTGAACTATTTTTTTTTCTGCTTAAATTGTCTGAATAGATTCTGCTGTTTGCATCTAAAGACCTAGAGAGACACACTGATTGGTACTTGGAATGGTTGCTAGCAACAGATGTTTAAGGGACTGGAGATGGGCTACTTGGTTATCTGAAGGGAAGGATTTAGGTTTGAAGGGAAGGAAGTGATGATTTAATCAACTTGAAAGATGGGGTTCTGGTAGTTCATGACAGTGATGGAACAATTATCTAAATTATGATCTGGTCTGTCAGCTCAAGGTTTTGTTGGACTTCATGAAAGTGGAGTTGGGAAATGCAACCATTTGAGACAAACTTGCTACTTGCTGCTTCTTGCTCTGTTGGGAATTTTGTTCAGATTTGTTTTGTACTGCCTGGGGATCAAGCCAGGGCCTTCATGTATGCTAGGCAAACACTCTACCATTTAGCAACAACTCTAGCCCTTCTGTTGGGAGTTTTAAAGAAAGAAAATGATAAGTCAAAAGTACAAATTTTTAGCTCATGGAATATCCTATAATCAATAGCTTCTATGTTACCTTTTGAAGCCACAGGGATGTTGCAGCTGAAAATCAAATTCACAGCAGGATGCTGTAGGTTAAATTCACAGGCTTAAGAGGTTCTTATGTGGACGTTAAGAAAGAGGGAGACATGGAGAATTAGTATGAGGAATTTGAGAGCATGTTAATTCCCAAAGTCTCAGAAGGAAGAACCCTTTCTTCCTTTTTCATTAAAGCTGGTCCCTCCTCGATGAAATATCTGTAATCACCTTGTTAGAGGATGTTAGTTTATTGGTGGAAGCCAATTTTGTTCACATAAATTATGTTAACCACGTCTCACTTCCTTCCAACCTGTAACTATAGTTAGACCTTAGGGTAAGTTGAAGGGGGCAATTACAAATTCAATCTGGAGAAATAAAACAAAATAACATTTTGCAAACTTATGTGGTCAAAAACTGGGAAGCATGGTGATAATGGACAAGGGGCTGGATAGAAAGAGGATTTCAGATTGAACTAAATTCATTAATAGTGTGCTAACTGAAATGGTTGGAGCAATTCTACTGGTTTCTTGTTTAGTTGGCTAAAACACAGTCTCAGTAGGGATGTACGCCAAATGGAAGTTGAGATACTAGATAGTATTAGGGAAATTGGAAAAAGGAAGAGATCCTAAGGACTCAGCAAGAAAAAGAATGTTGGAGTGGATTTAATACGTGACCCATTCACACAACCATAGGTATGTCCTTGCGAGCTTATTTCCCAAAGCTGAGATGTAACATTAGTGAAGGGAGTGCCAGTGGATTGTTTTTTATTGTAGCAGCTGTTTCCTACAGACTGGGGATACTTGTGGAAGATGCTACCATTGAAATCATCCCTGTGATTGATGAGGATTGGGAGTGTATGGCAAGGGTCAAATACCAGAGTTTAACCAATAGAGGCAAGGCTAGCATATATATCAGGTGAAGTGTGATAGCAGGTAATGAGGACTTTTATATCTGGCCAAGATGAAATAGCAGGGACCAGGTTTACTCTCCTACCTAAAGTATCAAAAAAGCAAAACAAAATTTTAAAAAGCACGGTGTTAAAAATTGAAAATAAGGTAATGAAGGAAAGTAATCACTTAAGGATGAAAACAAGGTGGGGGATCCCTGTGATTGTGTCAACTTGCAGCCTAGAATTGTGGGGAAGTCCCCCTTGGTGCAGGAGGGAGAGCCCAGGAAGAATTGGCGATGTCCCTGAGTTGGGCAGGTAAAGCTGGGAGTGTAGGAAGGAGAAAATGATCAGAGTCTGCAGAGCAAAGTACCAAGAGGAAAGTACCAAGTACTTTCAAAGTACCAAGAGTTCTGCTTTCTCCGGGGGAGCCTCCTTGAGCATTCACCAGAGTCAAGACTAGGGAATGTCAGGAAACTACTCAAACGTGAGAAAATCACACTGAAGGATGAGAGCAGACAGTGTTTGCAGCTCACACTGGGCTGAGAAGTTTCTATGTCATCTAGCAGAGTAGAAACTTTGTAATTCGTGTGGCATCAAATAGAGTATTCAGAAGGGTTTTACTTCAGTAATGGAGACAATTTCGTCCTAGATGAAATGCTCCTCTGATAGCAAGTTAATGTAGAAGCAAGTCTTGATAAGATCAGGCTAATTATAAGTAATGTAACTGAATTCTAGAACAAAGTCATAGAATATTTATAGGAATACAAAAATATTGCACACCAAAGTAACATGCAATGTCTGGCATCCAAACAAAACTGACCAGATGAGCTGGTCATGCTAATGCTTCCCCGTAACCCCAGCACTCTGGGAGCTGAGGCAGGAGGAGTTTGAGCAACTTGGGCAGCTTGGGCAATTTACCAATTCTCCAGCTTGCCCAACTTGGGCAATTTACCAACTTTGTCTCCAAAAAGCAAAACACCCAGGGTTGTAGCTCAGTGCAAAGGCCCTGGGTTCAATCATGAACACCACAAAAACAAATAAATAAACAAATAGAAAAACACCTTACCAGATATATTCATGGGGAAGGATAATATGTCCTGTAATGAAAAAAATCAATTAAATGAAACTGACTCAGACATGACACAGAAGATTGAATTAGCAGACAAGATTGTTAAAATGGTTATTATAATCTTCATAACATCTGGGTTGAGAAATCCACTGGATCAGATTAATAGCAAATTAACATTACAGAACAAAAGATTAGTAAATTTTTCGATGTGGTGATAGAAACTATGATGGTAATGAAGATGAAACTAAGATGGTAGTTTAAGTATCTTTAAAAGATAACTGGCAGTTTGGGGCTGGGGGTGTAGACCAGCAGTAGAGTACATGCTTAGTATGTGTGCAGGCCTGAGCTCCATCCTCTGCACAGGGGAGAAAGAGGAAAAGGAAGAAGAGAGGAAGAGAGGAAGAGGAAAAGGAAAAGAAGAGAAAGAAAAAGAAAAAGATGGAGAGAGGGAGGAAAGAAAGGAGGAGAGAGAGAGAGAGAGAAGGAGGATCAAAATATGATAATTTGGGGTTTTTAACAGATGTATAAAAACAATGTGACTACCAGGTGAAATTTTGTACCTATTCAAATGACTAGACAACACAGGAAATGGCAACTGTGTAAATAGACAAGATTTTTTTCTCATTTAAAAAACCTTTAAAAAAGTAACAACAAAATTTAATAGCAATATTGTGGATGCATTTTGCATTTTCCAACAGGCCAAGAACGGAGAAATGAAAGTCAAGTTCTTATTTTTCTTTTCCTGTGGTACTGGGGATTGAATGCAGGTGTGCACCTAAACTGAACTACATTCTCACCCCCTGCACTTGGAGACAAGGTCTCACTAACTTACCTATTTCTGGCCTTGAGCTTGTGATCCTCCTGCCTCAGCCTCCTGAAGATCTGGGGTTAGATGTGTGGGCCACCACACCTGACAGCATTGTGTTCTTCATGTGAAGATGTGAAGTAGTGTATACAGTATTATTTGAAGGTAGACAGTGATAAATTAGAGAGTTATACTATAAATCTCAAAGCAACCTCTAGAAAGCTAATAAATCATTGTATATATACATGTTAACATATAGTATGTAATATGAAATATATATATAACATATATAATGACATATCAGCTTTGTTATTAGGTTCATGAGAGCATAAGATTGTCATGTCCTCTGTTGAATTGACCCTGTTATCATTATGAAATGACCCTCATATAGAGTCATAAAAATAATCTAAAGGAGATATCAAAACATTGATAATGAAACAAAAACAAGTGGAACAGATAGGAAACAAATAGATGATGAAAGGTTCAAGTCTAACTGCCAATTAAGTGTAAATATTACTAGCACTTCAATTTAGACAGATTGTAAGACTGCATAAAAGAAGCATGATCTGTCTAAATGTCTCTCTTAAGAAACCTACTTCAAATACAAAGGCAAAACTAGATTTAAAGTAGAAATATAGAAAAATATATACGCTGATACCAGTCGAAATAAAGTGCTACATTAATGTCAGATAAGGTAAATTTTGTGGTATTACTTGGGGAAAAGTTTTGCTCAGACTGATAAAAGGGTCAGTTAATCAGAGGACTTGTCAATTCTCAATATAACGTAGCTTTAAGATATACAAAGCTCGGGCTGGGGATTTAGCTCAGTGGTTCTGCCGCCTGCCTCGCAAGCACAAGGTCCTGAGTTCGATCCCCAGGACCAAAAAAAACACCAAGATATATGAAGCTAAACTGATAACACTCCAGGGAAATATAGGCAAATTTGCAATTATAATTAGGGTTTTCAATATGATATTTCAATAACTGCAAACCAAATAGACAGAAAATCAGCAAGGATGTAGAACACTTGACCAAAACTAACCCTGGCACATTGCCTTTATAGAACACTCCACCCAACAACAGCTGTTTATACATTATTTTCAAGGGTGTACAGAACATTTATCAAGACAAAGCATATTCTAGGACATAGAACAAGTCTCAAGAAATTTAAAATAATTCAAATCAAAGTATGTTTTCTTCCCACAATGAAATTAAAGTAGATATCAGAAGCAAAACAACACTAGAAGAATCTCCAAATATTTGGAAACTAAATAACACACAACTAAAAAGAAAAAGAATTTACAAAAGAAATTAGCTATTCCTCTTCTAGGAGTCTTCCCAAAAGAGTTACAGACATTATATTATAGGAATACATGCATACCGATATTCATGGCAGAACAATTCATAATAGCTAAATCTTGATACCAGCCCATTATGTCCATCAACAGATGAATGGATAAAGAAAAAGTGATGTTTCCACATAATGAAATGCTACTCTGCCAAAAGGAAAGATAAATTTGAGTCATTTGTAGGAAAATGGATGCACCTGGAGACCATAATGCTAAATGAAATAAATCAGACACACAAGCTTAAATGTCTCATGGCTTCTCTTATATGAGAAACCCATATTATAAGTAAAGTGCAAAGTAAAAGTTAGATAATAGGAAACAGTGAAATAAATCTTTCTCAAGTGGGAAAGGGCTAAGAGATGTATTTAAAATAGGTCAATGGCAAATGACAGAAATTACTCTGGTCATTGTAAACAGAAAGGGGTTAAACACAGGGATTGGGTACCTATGGAAATCTATGGAAATTTTCATCCATAGAACAACAAGCCACCTCTATTCAATAACTCAAATGATGTCTCCTAGATTAAACATACATGTCCCCCATCCTGTCTCTTTATATCCACAAAGTTAAGGAGTAGATACGAAGAGTTCTGCCAACCCTGGGCAAAGCAAAGCATAACAAACTAAAAAATAAGCAAACAAATAAAATGACGCCCCTCAAACAAAACAAAAAGCCCTCAACACAGTGAGGACATTGTTGATAGGAGAATCAATAGAATTACAGAAGCATGGTTTGTACCTTCGCTATGCCTCGCAAATCTTATGCAAGAGGACCAGATTGTTAAATCCTAAATTATATTTGAGTCACAGTTGCAAAGGTGACTGAGCAGTGCTTTTAGTGTTTCAGATTTTGTTATATAAGAAGGGAAGCAAAATTGATGGCCATTTCTTGCCTTGATGGCCAGCGTTTTAAAATATATTTCTTTATTTTTCAATTTTCTTGTATTTTAAGATCACTACTCCAAGGTAAAAACCACTACTGAGATTGCAGGTATGATGCAGGTTCTACTAAGCAGATCATTCCTGGCTGGGACTTGAATTCAGAAGTGAGCTATGTGAAGGATAAATTTGTGACATTTGTAGGAAAATGGATACACTTGGAAAACACAATGTTAAGTGAAACAAATCAGACACACAAGTTTAAATATCATATAGTTTCTCTCATTTGAGTAATGCAAAGTACAAAGTTAAAGAGTAAAATAAAAGATCAACATAAGGCATTAGGGAGAAATATCTTTTGCAAATTGGAAGGGGTCTAAGAAACTAAGGGTGAGGGGAGGAGAAGGGAAGTGGACATAAAAGATTTAAGATGCATTATGAACATGTACCAAATAACCACAAGGAATGTAAACATTATATGTCACAAACATGAACTAAAAAATGGATAACAATAGCAATGAAGATAAGCCTAACATCAGAAAGAGGGGAATGGAAGGGGTAGGAATGGGAAATAAAAAGAATCAAGATATGTTAAGTACATGTCCCTACTCCCTACAGTGAATGTAAACTTCATGTTCTGCAAACATGTACTAATAAAATTTAAAAGTCCATTTTTTCCCAGTATACAACATTTCTCTGCCCCTTTCACTATAAGCCAAAATGATGTAATTCTAGAGTCAGAAAATTTTCTAAAGAACATTTCAGGCCTGGCAATGAAAATAAACCTGAGTTAAGTTTTGTGGTTTCTTTTTTATTTTAGCTTGATTGGTATATTTTTCTGTGAAATGTTGAAAGGCAAAATCTACAGATGTCACTCCATCCCTCACAACCTCCATCTTGAAGGAGTGCCTTTCACACAGTTTATTAGCCAGACCTGAGAGTGGGAGACAGTACAACTTTCAGGGAGCTCTCAAACCTGGCATCTCTGTGAACTCTTTGTGTTCCCATAAGAATGAACATGTATACAGTCATCTGTCTGTATTCCACATACACATGATTCCACATCCACAGATTCAATCGATGCACATGGAATATATTCAGAAAATTATATATATATATACATATATATATATTCAGAAAAAAAACTGTATCTGTAGTGAGCAGGTACAGACTTTGCCCCATGATTCCCTAAATAATACAACTATTTACATAGCATTTACATTGTATTAGGTATCATAAGTTGTCTAGAGATTATTTAAAATGCACAGGAAGATGTATATAGATTATATGCAAATACTATCTCACTTTTAATTAAAGGATTTAAGCATGGGCAGATTTGAGTATCCACAAAAGGTCCTAGCACCAATGCCCCACAGATACCTAGGATGACTACACAGGAACCACTGCCATGCACTCCAGTGTATGAGCTCCTCATGGGCAGGTGATACATCTTCCTGCACCCTTGGATGTCCAGTATTTAACTCAATATTTGCCACTGCCTTGAAAGGGGGAATTAAAATGATTTAGCTTCACGGGCCTATGCCTGAAGCAGCACATGCAGAAGGACCATATGGCTTCTTTTATGAACCCATAAATTTTCAAGAGTTTTCAAGTTCTCTTCCCCCAGCAACATGGAAACTGTGCAAAATTGTAGAGAAGAGCACAGCCTTTCATGTCAAGCAGAACCAGGTTCAAATTCCTGGTTCTACAACTTACTGAGTAATTACAGAAGGTTACATAAGCTCTCTAAATCTTGCAAAGTTGTTAAAGGGATTACATTAGACAATGCATAAAAAGAGCTTAAGCAATGCCTAGCAGAGAGTAAGTGTTCAATAAAGAGATGCTGTCATCACACATCCTATCACTACTCCCTTCTTGCCTAAGCACAGGTGAAGCTCTTTTTGCCCTCCCCTTAATATTTACCATGCACTTATTTTTTAAAACATCTTTTTTAAAAAAGATTGGGTCTCACTATGTTGCCCAGGCTGTCCCAAAACTCTGAGACTCAACTGATCTTCTGCCTCAACTTCCCGAGTAGATGAGACTACAAGCATGTGCCACCATGCCTGTGTCTTTAAAAATATTTTTAATAAATATATTAAGAGAGTTGTAGATTAACTTTCAATTGTAAGAAGTAAGATGGAGAAATCCTGTGTGCTTTCTTTCCGGTTTTTCTCAATGGTTATATATTACAAAATTGCGATATCATAACCAGGATATTGATGGACACAATGAAGATACAGAACATATTTGTCACCACAAGGATCCCTCATCATTCAGCATTCAACATTCAGCACTGTGTTGAATAGCATGGGTAAGAGCAGACATCCTCGCCTCATTTCCAAATCTCAGAGAGAAGACGTTCAGTCTTTTGTCACTAAGTAAAATGTTAGTTGTAGGATTTTTGTAGATGCTCTTAATCAGGTTGGGGAACTTCCTGTTTATTTGTATTTTTCCAAGGATGGTCAAATATTGTTTTGCATAAGATCATGGTGGATCATGTTGATTGATTTCCTAATACTGAACAAGCCTTGCATCCCTGGGATAAACTCCACTAGGTCATGCATGGTATACATTTCTTTTTATACATTGGTGAGTTCCTCTTACTAATATTTTGTTAAGAAATAAATATATATATAATGTGAAATTGGAAGAAAAGGTACAAAGAGGAAGGGAGAAGAATCCAAATTGAGAAAGACAGATGATAGGAGCAAAGGAAAAAGAAGACTTTGATAATAGGAAAAGATAGCATAAGAGATAAGCTCACCAGGGAACATAAGGCAAATACAAATTATTTGGGAAAAATATAGGAAGGGAAATTTGAGAGCTATAAAACAGAAGTTATTTTGGTCCATCCCTCCATCCTAAAAGTGGAGAAAATTTTTTCATTTAAAAAGTAAGCAATAAAATATAAAGTTAAGTGTTTAGCTTTCTGTTACAGTAACAAATACTTGAGATAATAACCTTATAGGGAGAAAAGGTTTATTTTGGCTCCCAGTTTTGGAGGTTATGATTGATTGGCCTTGTTGCTTTTGGACTTGTAGTGAGGTAGCAAATCCTGGGAACAGCATGTGGCAAAACTGCTCAAGGAGGGAAAAAGAAGAAGAAGGTCAGGGAGCAATAAAGAAGAGGAAGGGACTGGAGTCCCACTATATCCTTCAAGGTCATCCCCCATGGGCACAATGACTCCATTAGACCCCACCTCTTAAAAGTGTCACCATCTCCTAACAGTGCCAAGGAGGAGACCTAGTCTTTTACATATAATACTCAAGGGTACATTCCAGATACAAACTATAGCAACAGATAAGGGCTACCCTAAATTATTATAAGAAATGAGAATAAGGAGTTCAAAGACATTGCTATAGTCATTGAAAGAATGCCAGGAACATGTACACATAGAACAGACAAAAATTATAATTTAATATTTTAAATGATCTAAAGGAAACTAAAAAGTGGTAGTTTCTATGAAATAATTTAAAACTAGAAGAAGTTGGAAATCTAATGATTGGAGAAAAGGATATATGGAAAGAATTTTAAAAAGCAGAAAGCAGACTTAGATAAAGTAAAATAATTTCAGAAATACAGACTAAACTACGAAGAACAATAGCTAATAAATTCAACAAATAATTCATTAAAAGATGAAAAGATTTCAAGAGGAAGTGATAAACACAGAAGACAGGCAAAGGTGAGCCAACATACAAATAATAAAAGTCTCTGAATAACAAAATTAAAACAATGCAAAAAGGAGAAATACTAAAAACTATGATTTGAGAAAGTTTTCCTGAAATAAAAAGATTTGAAGCTATAATATTGAAAGAAGACATTATATGTCTATGAAAATTGACCCAGAACAATCAATATTGATAATAATGGACTTTTTTTCTAGTACTGATATCATTGGACTTTAATCTTAAAAAAAAAAACTAGGTCAGTTATTTATAATGTTAAGACAAACAGACTACCGTTTTAGTTGTTGACAGAAGCATTTTATTCAAGAAGAAAATGGAGCCAAATAGTTAAGACGTTTAATGAAAGAAGATGTGATCAAGGATTTCATATCCAGCCAAATAGATATTTACATACAAAGGCTACAGATGAACTCCTGTGAATACACAAGAACTCAAGAACTACTGCTTCTCCATGGCCTTCCTCATAAATCTACTGGAAAATGAACTCTATCTCCAGATTTCTGGTTTCTTCTCACCAAATGCTCTGGGGGTAAACATTGTTGCAAATAGTTTGGTTTATACCATTGTATTTCCTTCTCTTGGAAATGTTGGCTCATTGAATTATGATGGACTTTATTTTCTTCACATGCCATAAGACAGCTTTGTTCATTTTTAAATTAATGTTTCATAGCTATTTTCAGTGAAATAGTTGAATTAATACAAGATATTTTATCATAGCTGAACAAAGGAGTATACTCTGAATTAGGATTGGATGCATGAGTATGAATTGTTATATTTTAACTTAAAAGTTATTTTCTAGCACTATTTACCAAAAGGGCCTAGAAACAACAGACATCTGTATTAATGGCTACCCCAGTGCCCATGCTGGCATTTCTAAATATGATTTCCAATTAAAAGGAATCAGAGATCCTTAGAAAAATGTTCTGCCCAAGTGTGGAGCATTATGTTGCAAGATGAGCCTGAGATATTTTGCTGTACAAAAAAAAAGCCCAAAACCCCAAAATAACATTCTGTCAAATACTCACATGTTGAAAGGACTCGACATACAGTGGTGCCTCTGTTCATAAACTTTTTGTTTGTAAACAATTTGTTTCTCAAACAGAAGCATTTGGCAAAATTTTGCTTTTGTTTGCAAACTTGCATCAGGCGACAAACATGATCATAGTCATCTTTCCCAAACAAACACAAACATATATGTGGCCACCGTGGAACAAATTAAGTTCATGAACCGAGATTCTATTGTACCATAAAACTGCCACAAATCATAGGTGGGACAATTTGACTGCAATGAATTGAAACACATCACATATGTTTAAATCCATTTATATATTTATATCTAATGTATTCATATATGAGTTAATACAGAAAAAAAACCCTTATTTCTAAGTTGATTTTTGGAAAACTGGTAAGTAATGATAAAATATCAAACTTGGGTCTTCCTTTCTTATAAGAATTATGTCCCAAATAATAAAAAAAAAAATCTACCAAGATATCAGAAAATGGAAAGACATCCCCTGCTCCTGGGTAGGAAGGATCAACATAGTGAAAATGGCCATACTTCCAAAACTGCTATATAGATTCAATGA
>NW_004624812.1:3908810-3920770 GCF_000247695.1 Heterocephalus glaber
CATTAAGTTAAGGATCTTGAGATGAGACATTTTGGATTTATGGTGGGTCCTAGAACCAATGACAGGTGTCCTTAGAAGGAAAAGGCAGAGGAATGCCTTTATATATTTGTTCAAATGCATAGAATGTAGAACAGGAAGAGCAAGCTAATGTAAACTATGGACCTTGGGTGATAACTAAGTGCCAATGTAGGTTCATCTTTTTTATAAGGGAAAACTAAAGAGTTTATTGAGGAAAAACAGATACAGTTTTTTGCTGAAGCCATTGAACATGAAATAAACATTATCTTTTCAAATACCATGGGAAAGTTGTTAGTCTCATTGGTCTCACCAAACAAAGGACCTTCAACATGCTGGGCAATGTCGTCAACAGCAAACACGGTTGAAACTTACTATAACCCAATGTGGACTATAATTGTGTGTCTCGATGAAAGAGAGGAGAGAAAAAAAGGATGTGGAGGTAGAATATGCACTCAGGGATCCACACATTCCCCGTACTTCTCCCCAGAATTCTACAATTTATCATTACATTACAGGAAAAGTGAAGACAAAAGTTTTAAGATTTTTCTAGTCTACTAAAGCGTACATTTTCCTCTTTTTAATTATCCATAATAACTTTATCTCTCTACTTTTCCTCATTTGTGAAAACTGTCTCCACAGAAACACTAAACTTTGTGATATTGTCCATATTACACTTGTGTTTTTCTCTCTATCTGGTTCCCCAGAAAAACTAAGCCTATCTACACATCTGATAGTCACCTCATCTCCATCAACTGGCACCCAAATGCATCTCTTCTAAAGTGTTCAAAATCATTATAATAATCCACTGATGTCTCATAGACCTGAGCTGGGTATATGCACTGCATACACCTAAAAAGTAAGCAATCTTCTTTCTCTGCAAATGAGAAGATGAGGAGACTGTTCTATATTTCCACTAAAGTAGACAAGGAACATTCACATGAAGGGACACAGGGAGGGAAACCAGCAAGAGTTTAAGCAGCATTTTGAGGAAGATGGGCTCACTAGCATACATAATACAGATGGCAGTGAACTAGCTGTGATGCACAGGGACCCTTCAGAAAGTAAATGATGCGTTTCAACACCAGTAAAGTGTGGAAATACCCTTCTTTGCTCCTACTGGCAAGGAAGCTTAGACAACAGTCATTCCCAAGAACAGAAAAGGACACTCCCTGGGGACAGACATGATGCATAAAGAAGGGATACATATTTTTAAGTCAGTAGGAATAAATTTCATTGTTTTTCTCAGGGGACAGTAAAAATTATATAAGGTGGCTACCAAGTCTGGAAACCAGAAAAATCTTTTAACAAATGGCTTATTGGTGTAATTCATGACAAAATATTAGTACCTTTATTTCTAGACTTTATGGCCAACCCATAGACTGCATCTTTGGCATAGGAAAAATAAAGAAAAAGATGCTGTTTTCCAATAACCATAAAGCTGTCATAGTCAATCTAGGTTCAGCTAGTACAAAATTTTCCTAAATCCAATAGATATCATTCTCTTTATCAACTATTTATAATCTGCTTAGGTCATTCACAAAAAAAGAAATACTGTTAATAACTATTTAGCAGCATGTTCAAATTTTATTTTGCTGTCTTCAACGAAAATCTCAGTAACTCTGTATGGTCTTGTTACTTCTGTACATAAGGTACAATCCTGAAGTGTTTCTGTCCCTGAATATTTCCCATCATGGTTTTTTGGGGTTATTTTTGGATTCTCTGAAACTTTGGGAGGGGGTCTAATTTTTTCACAATATAGGAGTAGAGTGAGCTTATGAGAGTCAGACCAGCTGTTTAAGACCCTCAGAGCAGCTCAGTTGAGGTGCATGAATATTCAATACAGTCCCTGACCTCAGTTCATAAAAACAGGAATCTGAGAGGAATAAATGCAGTAACTACCTATCTATGTTAATATCTAATAGCCTAGGAAGACAGAAATCAGACGAAAAACATTCAGCCAAGTCCTTTCATCCCAGAATGTCTGAAAAGGAGAGATTCTGTGGAGCATGGACACAGAGGGGAAGGCATCACTCTTCCCAGAAATAATGAATTTGGCACAGCCACTCAGGAGAGAAGCAACCACCGAGAGCAATTGACTTTAATGCCCTTGTCACCAAGAGAGGACAGGGGAGAGAACAGCAACAAATCCTGGGCCAGAATTAGGCTTGCTGGTGATGTGGTTCAACAGCCTCAGGAGGGTGGGGAGAGCCAGAGAGCACCACCGTCACATGCAAAATGGCTACTACAGCAACAACATGGAAGACAAAAACCACCACAAGCACAGATTAGACTACACTTACAATCCAGCCTGCATTTGTTTTTTTCTGAAGGGCAGACACATGTGTAGAGACAACTTCTTTTAAAAAACAGAGAGAGCCCTTTCATGGACTCTTTCTACTCACTAGTTTTTCTATTGGTTTACCATTTTTTTCATTAAGTTTATTGATACATTTTAGGTATACAAATGATGATATTCATCGTTGGGAATTTGTACCTGTGCATGAGTATCTTGGTTCTTATTTTTTCCCCATTCCCCTGCTCTCCCTTTAACCCCCCCACCCCTCCCTATTTACAAAGACTTTGTTTCCATTTTTTCCTTTTCTCATATTTATTCCTTTCCCCTTCTTTCCTTTCCCCTACTCCTCCCACTTCCTCTTACCCTTTAGACCTTTTTTCCTGTTTCACATTACCTATTATACATTTTGATCCTTATTTACACTTTCAGTTTCTCATATCAGAGAAACTATTCAGTATTGACACATGTGTGTCCTATTTATTTCACTTAAGAGTATGGCCTCAATGCACATCCATTTAGCTATAAATGTCTCTAGTTTCTCATCCTTTATGGCTGAGTAGTACTACATTTTATATGTTTTTTAAAAACCCACATCTTTGTTATCCAGTCTCCAGTTGATGGGCATTTGGGCTGTTTCCAAGTTTTAGCTATTACAAACTGTGCTACTATGAACATGGGTGTGTATATATCATTATGGTATGATTTGTTTAATTCTTTTGGGAAGATACCCAGCAGGGGAATAGCTGGGTCAAAAGGGACCTCTAAGCCTAGTTTTTTGAGGTATCTCCATATTGATCACCACAGTAGTTGCACCAGTATGCACTCCCACCAACAATGGACAAGGGTTCCTGTTTCCCCACAACCCTGCCAGCATTTGTTATTGGTTGATTTCCTGATAGCAGCCATTCTTTCTGGGGTGAGGTGCAATCTCAGTGTTGTTTTCATCTGCATCTCTTGTGATGTTGAACATTTTTTCATATGTTTATTTTCTACTTTCCTTCTTTGAGAAATGTCTGTTCATTTCAGATGCCCATTTTTGAATTGGGTCTTAAAATTTGGGGGATCTGATTTTTTTAAGTTCTTTATGTATTCTAGATAGTAGTCCTTTGTCTGAGGAACAGCTGCTAAAAAATTTTTCCCACATTGTAGGTTGTCTCTTAGCTCTGTTGGTGGTTTCTCTTGCAGTGCAGAAGCTTTTTAATAAGATGAGATCCCAGTTGTTGATTCTTCGTGCTAGTTCACATGCAACTGAGGTTTTGTTCATGAAATATTTTCCTATGTAATATCTTCAAGAGTTCTACCTAACCTCTCTTCCACCCAGTTTAGTGTTTCTGTTTTAATATTTAGATCTTTACCATTTAAACTAGAAAAGATGTTTCAAGCTAGCTCAGCTAGCTCTTAATTTGTACATAGCATTAATACTACACACATAGTTGAAAAGAAGATCACATCTTCTGGATTATTCCATTGGGCAGGTCAATATGCTTGTTTGGAGTAAACAGGTATGGTCTTGTTTGAATAAAGTGTGTAAATAAAAGACTAAATTTTGTTAGTCTCTGTTCTAAAACAATTGGTGGAGCACTCCTTGGTACTTGTACACTTTGATGACTGGCTTTGCTAAATCTTTGTGCCATCTTAGCTGGGTAGCAACTGCTTCAGGTTTATCATGCTCCTGTTTTACTCACAGCTCAACAGTGATGTCATCAAACCCCTTCCATGTATATGAGGTGGGTTGAATTTCAGGTTACAGACACTTCAGCTAGAAGGGTGGATCCAAAGTCAGCTGAGATAATCTTTAAGTGTTTCAAATGGAATATTCAAACTAATCACTAGATCCAGGTCCCAGATATTGTCCAGGGCTTTAACTCGTATTAATGTCCTTGGAAAACCATCTAGTAGCCAGTGCTGGCTGCTCCTGAGCTCCAGCTCTGACATCATGAGGCATGAGATCATATGATCTGTAACCAAATGACCTTTCTCTAGGTACTGCTTTGTCATATACCTAACTTCTGTGTTGGCCTTGAGGTTCTTCTGCAGGAAGTAGTCACCAGAGAGACACGGGAGGCTGAAGTTCTGAGCAATCTTCTTGCACATGGTGCCGTTGCCAGAGCCAGGCAGCCCAAGGATAACAGCTTGCAGGAGTATGAAGGTCATGGCTTTCTTAGGGACCGGGCAGTGCTAAGGCAGCCCAGAACTTTGCATCTCGGCCTCCGTCCCTGGAATCCTCTGCTCGCACTGAGACTCTCTAGCCCAGGTTCATCTGTTGGGATGAGTATCTTTTCCACTTATTACTAAGATTCTTCTTAAGTATCCAGCTTTCTTTTGAAGGCTTGATCTCCAGCATCACTGACAGAGTAGAAAATGAACCCGGTAATTTCAATGACACAAAGACAAACCAGATATTGACATATCATAAAAACCAATTAAAAGCAACAATTATGCCACTATTAACAATAGCAGATATTAGAACCAATAATACTATGCCCATAAAGACAAACCAGATATTGACATGGAGTAAAGACCTGTTAAAAGCAACTACTATACCACCATTAACAATAGAAATCAGCAATAATATCCTATTGTACACTAAAAAGTTAAAAATTAATAAAGGTTAATAGTAATACTAATAAAAATGGAGGTGGTGAGAAAAGGGAAAAATTGAAGAAGTAAAGTTTTAAAAAAGAAAGAAAGGGAGCTGATAAGGAGGAGAGAAAAGTGAGAAAAATATCCAACCTAAGAATTTTTAAATGAAATAGCATTAGAAAAAAAAGAAGAAAAATGAATAAAATTTTTTAAATGAGCCAAAAAATGGGAAAACAATGAAAATTAAACAAAGAAAAAGAGAAATGAATTTCAAAAATTCCCCCATGTCACGGTGTTTGGGTAGTTTCTTTCCAGGACCTGTAGTGTTGGAATCCACCAGATATAGGGGAGGGATAGTGAGTCACAACTGCGGCCTCTTGTGTTCCACGCCCACTTCTTTGAGTGTGAGTGCTGGGGCCTGCCCCGGCCTTTCCTGCTGGGTGGGGTCAGTCCGTGGTAGGCTGTCTGCCCAAGGGCTGTATTCACTCCAAGAGCTTTTATTGTTTGTACCCTTCTGTACACATTGAGCCACATCTCTCTCTGGCTGGCTTGTGGCCTGTGGGTTTGTGAGGTGCCCTACTTGCTCCAGAGGCCTTTCTATGTGCATTTGCTCAGGAGCTTGGCAAGCATCCAAACAAAGGTGTATCACTGATCACATTGGCAGGAGAGGAAAGCAAACAGACCACTGAGTTCTACACTGAAAGTAGGCAGCTACGGGAGCCAAGTCATCAACTGGGGTCAATCCCAACACTTTCAGACCCAGCCTTCTCAGAAAATTAAACATGACCACAGCCTCACATCACAGTGAGTGGGAATATTGTGTCCTCCACAATCTAAGTTTGCCACTGACTAAACTTCTCAGGAAGTCTATGACTATCCCTTTCTCCCCATGACTGTCTCCTAAAGCTGTCTGTCACCAGGTCACTGCAGTAGGGTGACCCCAGAGACAGTGAAATGTGATTATTCTGTGACTTCTGATTCCTGAAGTAGCTCAGTCTTACACAACAAAACTCCCTCTCCAAATGGCTCTTGATTGTGTCACTTCTAAGATGACCAGCTCGGCAGTAAATTTCTTCTGCAAAGCTAGCCTGCCATGCAGAGGGAGCACTTTCAGAGTAAAATTCACACTGTATTTACAGCTTACAAGAACTGTGGATTTTCCTGGGGCTAGAGCTGCCTGCGTATCATTTATGACTGGATCTTCCAGCCCTCTCTGGGCTCACCTTGTGAAGTCAGATTAGCCTCCTAAACCTAGTAGTGAGAATCAGCATTTCAAACTGCTTCACTCTTTTCTCTGTGTTGTCTTTTGAATTTCTATAATTTTTAGCTTTCCTGTCAACTGTTTCTTGATTCCCTTTTCTCTTTTCTATTTCTCCTTCCTAAATAGTTGTTTTCCAGGTGTCTCAAGTCCAGGTTTCAGAGAAGCTATTAACTTACTGCCAACTTCTTCTCTGCTATCTTTGTCCTTCCAGGTTCATTAGTTATAACAAATGTCCCACTCTGTTGGTGGATATTAACAGTGGGAAAGAGAATGTATGTGGGGCAGGACACATGGGATATCTTTGCACCTTCCTCTCAAACTACTGTAAACCTAAAACTGCTCTAAAAATAAGTCTAAAAAACAAAACAAACCTACTGATGTGAAAGGTAGAGAAAGATTTGACACACAGGCCCAGAAAAGAAAGTCAAATGACTGCCATTAAGCTGCCATAGGTCAAGGAATGTCTGCAGCCACCAGGATTGCAACAGGCAAGGGAAGGTTCTCCCCATAGCATTTGGAGGAAGCACAGTCCTGCCGACCCTCAATTTTAGACTTCTTTCATCCATAATTGTGAGAGAATATATTCCCAGTGTTTTAAGTCACCCAATTTGTGGTAATTATAGAAACCCTAAAACACTAATCCATAAGGATATGAAAACCTCATTTTGGGATCCCCGTGGGGTGACTCTGATGAACAATTCTCATGGCAGAACTCAACTCTGAGTTCCTAAGGTTCTGATGGGCCTGCATCATGGTTAAACTTCTACCCAGTATTGCTTTCTTCCTTTTTCTTTTTATAAGTTTTAGTCCCTAATAAACATTTCACATTCCATAATGATTACTTCCAGAGAACCACTATGACATACCCATAATATTTGTTAAATGAATAAATTAGTGAATTCCTGGAAAGCAAGAATTACATCTTTTTATGGTTACAATCTTAATGCTTAGCACAATGCTTCCCACATAATAGATGCAAAAATGAATGAAAAACTGCATGAGCATATAAAAGGATTGAGTTGAATCAGTGAATTGAAATAAATTTTGGTTAAATATTTTTGTGTATCACCTATGAGCTTAAACTGAAAAGGGAAGGAAAGGAGGAAGAAAAGAAGAAAGGAAGGAAGGAAGGAAGGAAGGAAGGAAGGAAGGAAGGAAGGAAGGAAGGAAGGAGCGAAATTGTCGGCTTGTTGTATCATGAACTTGTCTTAGCCTCATCATCAGGCATCTGCAGGGGTGGGGCTGGAGAGGACACAACCTCCACAAAGGACAGCTTTTTCCCTTGAGGGCAACATTTTTTCTCTTGCAGAGCTAAAACTCTATTAGTGTGCAGAAATAATTTTACCACCCTGCCCCTAGCTATTCTGACATAAATCCACATGGATAAATATTTTTAGTGTGAAGAGGAAAAATAAAACAGAAGAGACATGTTCCAACAAGGCAAGGAATGTGAGTAAAGGAGAAAGAATTGTCACTATTTTCAACAGTTGAAAAGACCCTGTGAGAGAGAGGGAGTCTGGACTCGCTGCACAGCACAGCTTATTTCATGGGCACAAGATTTTAGAGGTTATCTACTGCAGTACCTTATTTTGTTGTTGTTGTTGTTGTTTTTAGTTTTGGTGGGTTTTTTTTTTTTTTTGGTACTGGGGAATGAACTCGGGACCTTGCGCTTGCAAGGCAGGTGGTGGAACCCCTGAGCTAAATCCCCGGCCCCTGCAGTACCTTGTTTTATAAATGAAGAAACTCAGACTCCAAGACAAGTGATTTATTTAAGGTCTGCTACTAGGTTACAGTGAAGAACAAAGCTAGAGTCTCAGAGTTCTTCCAGTCACTCTTACTGAGGTACTAGGAAGGAAGGAAAGGATGGAAGGAAGTAGCAAGGTAGAATGGAAAAATGAACAGGGTCTTGGTATCTGTAGGGTCAAAGAGACAATCAAGCTCTGCATCACTATTCCCTAAAACAACTCCAAGGCAAAATCTGCTATCTTTGTTTCATCATCAAAGATAATGAACTTAGAAACACTGAGTTTTCCAAGGAAATAATAAATGAAATTGGGATTCAAATCCTAGTCTTTCTGACCCTCAAATCCATAGCTTTTCCAGGACAGCATGTTATTACATAGAAGCATGGGATTAAAGTGGAAAGGCAGAAAAACTACAGTGATAGGTGGGTACCCTGGAGAGCAGGAAAAGAGCAGGAGTGGGGTTGGAATGTCCCAGGAGTCAACAACAAAGGATCTTAAAGCACAAAGTGATAATAATAGGACAATGGAAGTCATTTCCTTGCTCTGAATGTCAAAAAGAGGAAGAAATTCCAGTACTGTCTACGTCTGGTGTTGCAGCTAAAGATTGATGTTAAAGATGTAACACTAGGCAGGTAGAGGGGTCATGAATACCTGTGCATGGAGAAAACTAACACTAATTTCCATGAAGAGAACAATTCAAGAAATGGAAAGACTTTAGGGGGATGTGAAGATGACATTAGTGAAGGGGTAGGTTGAAGAGGGCAGAGCAAAGGGCTGGGTGGAGTTCTGAGTGATGACTAAGAGGCTTCCTCTTTGAGATGCACAGAAAGTAAGCATGCTGCTCACAGTGACAAAGAAGCTGTGCCAGAGAGAGGGTTCCAAAGTGGCCAAGAGCAGCTCTGCTTTGATCAAGGTAAATGTGAGAAACACTGGCTTAGCTATGCCACATCTCATTGCCTTGGTCTAGGCCCTGATTATCTTGTGTGGGGACCTGGGAAAATTTTCTTAACTGGTGTTCTGCCTCACCAGTCTAGTTCTACAAACTATCCTCCTATTTTTTTCCCAAAGGGATCTTTGCAACTCACAAGTCAAAATTAGCCACTATCTGAAACCTTCAGATATGAAATTCTTCCCCATAGATCCAAAATACTCATCTCCTGCCTCTGCTCTTTGTGTCCTTATAGCAGAGTCACCTTGAACTTAATACCATTCCCATCAACATGATGTAATCTTTCATATCTCTGTGCTCTGCACATGCTGCTTCATCTCTCTGTAGTTCTATAACCGCCAACCTTCACCACCACTTTTCTACCTGGAAAAAAACCTTAGAGATGTGTGTGAAGACTTGCATCATTTCAGTTATTCTTACCTTCAAAAGAAGCACAGTTCCTCAGCCTTAGTATCCATCTAGAGAACTTACAGTATGGCCATGCGTGTAGCCCACCCCAGAGTTTATGTTTTAACTATTGTGGGATGTGGGATTGGCCTAGGCATGGAATTTATTTTTAAACTTAGGGACTTGAATGGGCAACAAACATTGAGAAACCTTGACATAGCCTTTCAATCGGTTAATATCTTAAATGAAACCTGCCATCATATCTGTTATCAGAAACATGATGCTATTTTCAGTCCATATAATCAGGCTGACAAGGGACATAAAGAATACAGTCATTTTGTGACAAAAGCTGTTGGTGACTACCACTCTTAAATGAAGAATCAAGGGGAATGGTTTTGACTTGTGTTATGTGAGCTGGTAGATGGAGGACTTTTTTCAATATAAATAGGACAATAACTAAAACAGATCTTGAAGAATAAGAAATTTTTGATACTGAATTGATTAGTGGAGGAATGAAAACATTCTAAATGGGAAAAGAGCCAAAGAGCTAGACCAGCAGTCAACATTTTTTTTAATTCTGGGTGTTTTTCAAGATACTTTGCCTACATCAACTTGATTAATCTACACAGTAGCTCTAAGAAATAGGTACAAATATCCCCGTTTTACAAATAAGAAAACAGAGCTACAGGTCATTAGATAATTTTTTTCCAGAAACTGCACAATTATGGAAAAATCATGTGTTTAAATAGTAAGTGAAGGTTCTGAGTCAAGAGATATAGAAAATCTATTTGGATATTGGTGTAAATAAAGTTTGCATCCTTAGAATGGGAGGACAGTGTGCTTCAATTCAGAGGGCTGAGTAGAAAGACATTGGAGGTCGCTGAGCAAAAGACCAATACAGTACACTTACGTGGTGCTTTAGAATTCAGCAGCTTGTAGAGATACCTTCAGCTAGGGCAGAATAGCTTGTAGTAGGCCAACACATCTTCTAAGAACAACTAGAAAAGTCAAACAGAACACAGAATTTCTATTTGAAAGCACTGGAGGTCTGTCAAACGACTAGAGGCCATATCCTTTAAAAGGGGGGAGTTTATTGAGATGAACCCAATTTCCTATGCATTGCTTTTTATCTATGGGCATTTGCTAGTTATTGCTGTTGAGAAAGAGGTAAGAAGCTGGGCAGAGAGAAGCTGAAAGAAGGCAGAAAATCAGAAGAGCCTGAGGCAAACTCATGAGATGGAAAGTTACAAACAATAGCATTTCTAAGCCAACACTTGAGAACTAAGATCAGGAAGTGAGCCAAATACTCAACACTGATATTTGAGGTTAGCTCTGGTTTGCATGTTTTCCCCTCCAAATTTCATGTTGAAATTTAATTGACATTCTAACAGTGTTAAGAATTAGGGCCTTCAAAAAGTGATTAGGCCATGAGGACTCCATCCTCAGACTTTCTACCTCTTGATCTTCATTCTTCTACAATGGGATAACACAGCAAGAAGGCCCTTGCAGGATGCTGCTGCCTCAATTCTTGAACTTAAAGCCTCTAGAATGGAAGCCAGTACATTTCTGTTCATTATAAATTATTCAGTAGGGGAAGGTGGGATGCAGAAATGTTGATCAAAGGTTACTATTAAGTTACAGTTAGGAAGAAAGTTCTGATGTAATATTGTACAGTAGGGTAACAATAAATAATGACAATGTACTGTAAAGAAAAGATTTTGAATATACAGTGTTCATCATAAAGAAATGATGAATGTTTGAGGAGATATATTTACCCTGATTTGAACATTACACAATGTATGCATGTCTTAAAACATGGTATCTCATAAATATGTACAATTTTTATATATCAGTTAAAAATAAATTTGAAATAGAAAAAATATTATCCAGTGTCAGTTATTCTGCTACAGTAGCATAAAACACTAGCAAAAGCCATTTACTAATTAAGCCGTGGGAAGCAAGAGACTAAGACATTCAGCAGAAGGAGGCTGAGAAGTAAAGCAAAGCTTTCATAAGTCTGTCAGTGTGGAACAAAGTTGGAGGTTAGCACTCCTCCAAGCATGGGAGTGGCAAGTTCCTAGAAAAAAACTGAGGATCTTGATTGGGACCTACACACTAGTAATAAACGGAACCTTACAGAAACTTCAAACATGTCTCAAATTCATCCATATTGGACTGAGGTGACCTCACCCTCTTTGCCTGGCAGAGTGAGTGTTCTCTGGGGAGAGAAGACATCATTCTGAGCCTCTACCATATTACATACACAGTATATAACACCTAGTAAATACTGAACAAGTATTTCAGTGAAGAAACAACCAATAAAAACAGGCAATGGAAATATACACATAGGTGATACATGTAGAAATTATCTGACACTGATTTTAAGATAATTACATCCAAGAAAATGGATTAAGACAAAATTTCATAATTTAAACTGAATATTTTAAAATGTTAAATATAATTCTAAAACTGAAAATGTAATCATTGAAATTATGAAATAAATAGAGGTTCAAAGGGTATATTAGACACAGTTGAAGAGCAGATTGTGAGCTAGAAAATAGATCTAACTAGAGCCAGAAAACAGACTAAAGCACAGATTTTTTTAAAATATTATTTTATTGGTACATTTTAGGTATACATTATAATGACATTCATCATTGGAAATTTACACCTTTACATAATCTCTCTTGGTTCTTATTTTTCCCCCTTCTCCTGCCCTCC
>NW_004624812.1:3943268-3978356 GCF_000247695.1 Heterocephalus glaber
CAAGATGCATTATGTAAAGGTACAATTCCCAATGAGAAATGTAATTGTGTTGTATACCTACAATGTACCAATAAAAGAATTTAATTAAAAAAATAAAATAAAATAAAAAAATAAAAAATAAAACAATAATATTAGGGCGGGGGATTTAGCTCAGTGGTTCTGCTGCCTGCCTTTCAAGCACAAGGACCCGAGTTCAATCCCTGGTACCAAAAAAAACAACAATAATATTATGCCAGGCACTTGGATAGCTCTCAGCAACCCGCAACTCATAAGCCATTATGATTCAGGGCCATAGGTCAGCAGGGGGATTTTTGCACTCACCTCCAGGGTACCTGAGAGTCTTAGGCCAGAGGAAGGAAGAGCCTGTTTCTCATTCCACCACTGTACGAGTCTCCCATGTTTGTTATAACGAATCACCATAACATAGTGACAACACAAATTTATTACTGTCCATTGCTGGATATCAGAGGTCTAGAATGGGCCTTACAGGGCTAAAATATGGTTTTAGCCAGGCTGCCTTCTCTCTGGAGGCTCTAGGGAAGAATCTGTTCCCTCCCTTTTCCAGCCCATGGAGGCCACCTTCATTCCCTGCCTCAAGGTCCCTTGTTCCAGTTCTGAAGCCATCAGTGAAGCATCTGTAACTCTCTTTGTCACCATGGCTCTCCTGCCTTGGTCTTTCGCTTGTAAGGACAGTGTGATAAACTTGGGCCCTTATGGATAATTCAAGATAGATATCTTCTCAAAGTTCTTAATCTAATCTCACCTGCAAAATCCGATTTTCCCTGTAATATAACATGTTCACAGTTCCAGGATTAGGACATGGATATCTTTGGAGGGTCATAGGGCATTATCCTGCCTACCCAACATTATCACTATTTGTATCTTCATGCAGAAGTCTACATGGAGTCCCTGATTCCAAAGCCATTTGTATCTAAGGCCCTCCTACCACCCAGCCCACTTGCAGTTGTCATAGGGTACCATCTGCTCCCAAGCCTAGGGGACCCCCTTCCCATCCTCTCTCCTGATCTATCACTGCTGAGTTATCTGAACAGTGGCTTTGGAACATCTGAACTTTTGGCATCTGAACTCTGGCTTTGGAGAGTGACAGGGAGTAGAAAAGATTCTGCTTGGACTCAGCAATGGGAGCTTGCCCAAAGAGAATGGGGGACCAGCCTGAAATAAGGACTCATCCAATTCTTCTGCCAGGTTTAACCTTCACAAGGGTTACTTGTTTAATGGTTGTTTTCCTCATGAGACTCCAGCTCTGAATTGCAGGGAGCATCTGAACCCCCTAGTCCTAGCACAATGTGCAGTATTGAGTGACACTCAAAAGACAAGTCATTGGGTGCCTTTCCACTCAAACAACAGATTCAAGTCTTCTATTATCATTACTATTACTCAAGAAGGAAAAGCCACACTGACTGGCCCACCATTTTGTCTCTCAGTACTCCAGTTTCCCTCTCTGACAGCAAATTATGCAGCAGGTTTGGAAGACTGATCTGGGAATATTGGAGGAAGTTGTCCCCCATCCCATAGTTAAGGAAACCTAGGTTCCTGGAAGCCATGCACTCTGTGTACCAGAGTCACTATGTGAGTAGAGGGAAAAGTATTGATAAACTTTCCATCTCTCCATCCCTCCATTCAATATAATTAATATGCTCTATGAGAGAGGGGACCAAAAGAAGACCTGACATTTCGGAGAACCGACGTATGTGTAGGGTACTGTGCTATGTATTTCATGCACATTTTTACCAGTAGCTTGTGGTAAAGTTTCACTAATAATAGCTCACATTTATATGTATGATTTTCATACTGCTCAGCTTATATTACCATACTGAAGTATCATGCACCTATGTTAAGTAGTTTCATGCACCTATGTCAGGTGGTCATGGCAGATATAATCCCCATTTCAGAGAGAAGAGGACTTAGAAAGGGTTACACAAATTCATATATCCAGTTGTGTTGAAGGTAGGTCTCCAAGTGGACCAGCACACCTTCCTTTCCACCCCATGCCCTCAATAGAGTCACACCTGGTGTTTCATATGCCCACCTCATCCTTCCCTCTACAAAGAAACCTTGATTCCTCTCCAGATGCTTTATACATGCATGAAATGTGTTCAGCCATAATGCAAAGATCAGCACATATTTGTACCCATATCCATATACAGAGATATATGTACCCACCCATACACATAAAAGAGTTATAACTTAAAAGTGTAAAAGAGTTAGCATTTGAAACTTTTGTTAAGCAGTCAGTTGCTTAGAGAAAGCTGTTGAGAGACAACACTCCAGGAGTATGTCCACATTTCTGTCCAGTTTATGCTACCTGAGCAGAGCATAGGTAACTCAGGTTAAGGGATGAGTGAATGGTTAGTCATGCTTTGGAGGTTAGAGGTAGTGAATTGCTCTGGGGAAATTTAAAGGCTTGTCTCCCCCTAAACAATTTGCTTTTACTCTTGGAGTAATAGACCTGGAGACCTTCCCCACAAGATTTGCTTACATTCCAGAGCACAGCGCAAGCTCTCTTTTTTCTTAGCTGCCTGATATAAGCTCTGAATCTCATAACTGAGTGTTCCTTTCCTACAGTATGTATAAACCTCCCTGCACCCTCAGGCTGGTGAACCTGTAGTCCTCATTGCATGGGTCCATGGGGATTTTAGGGGTATGAACTGTACCAAGGTGTTCCATAAGTAAAGAAAAGCTCTCTGCTCTGTCTAACACTATCTTGTGCTGGGACAGACAAATAATCACAGCTATCTAAGCTTACCAAAGTTATCTACCTTAAACCTTTATTTTGTGGCTCTCTAGTTGTATGTACCAAGAAGAAGAATTATGACATTATATTTAATAATAGCACATTAGTTGAAAGCTTATTCCATTCTAGGCACAGGATCAAAGGCTGATTTGTCCAAGGCTGCCCAGATGGCTACTGATGGGACTGAGGGGTAAGTGCCTTTGCCTAGGGTGATACTGCCCTTGATCAGCCAGTTTACCGTGAAGCAATACACTGATGGTTATTTTGGGACTCAGGGCAGGTAAGCAGTTTTCTTGGTCATCTGCAGTGGTCTACAGACCTGGAAGCTTTCTCTGTGGAGCTTAAGTCCCCATTAGGGAAGCTGATGGCCCTTGCCATTTGTATGCCTTAGGTTTCCCCTGTAATGAAATGAATGACTTCATCAAACCTCCGTTTGCCAGCAGTATGAAGATGCCAAGCCTGCCAGATGGTTTGCTGTGGCTTCTCCTGCTGCATCATGCCAGTCACATCTCATTAGCAATATCACATAGCCTGAGCTGGACTCTCAGCACTGGGTCACAGCAGGGCCTCAGGCTGGCCTTGAGGTAGGTGATAGGTATGACAGAGATAGGAGATTGACAGAAGCAACCTAACCCCTGCTTCCATTTCTCTACCTCCCATCAACACCCTTAATGAATTGCCCTGTGGAACAAAACTCAGCAAGCAGACATGCAACCCATAGCCCTGAGGTGGTCAACTTCTGTTCTCAGACACAGTGCTTGCTCTCCCTCTGCCCTGGCTCTGGTGTGTTCTACCTGAATGCTTTTTCCCTTCCTCTTCACCACCCAAATTTTTCCGGAGCCTCCCAAGTCTCCGCACCTTTAAGGAGAGTCAAGCAGAGGCTGAAGTCTACAGTCTGGGTTCCATTGTACCATATTCATTAAGTGTCCAAAAAATATCATGCTAGGTGTTGAGAATAGGGCCAGAAGTGAGACTCAGCCCTGCCTCATGGAGTTTGCAATCTAGCAGATACGTTAGCATTCTATTACTGTAACAAATACCTAATATAAACAACTTATAAAGAGAAAAGGATTACAGTGGTACTTGGGTTCATGAACTTAATTTATTCTACAAGTTTGGAAAAGATGGCCATGTTTGTATTTGTGTGGGAAACATGGCTGTGATTGTGTTTGTTCCTTGATGCAGAGTTTGCAAACAAAAATGAAATTTTGCCAAATGCTTTTGTTTGCAAACCAAATTCTTTCTAGTCAAGAGTGTTCCTGAACTAAGGTACTATCGTATTTGTGCTCACAGTTTTGTACTAAAAGCAGTATGTCATCTAGAAGCATATGTTAGAGTAAACTGTTATGGTCAGAAAACAGAAGAGAGAAGAGGCCAGGGCCCCCTTCAAGAGCACACCCCCAATGACCTAAACTCCTCCCACTAGGCTCCGTCTCTTTAGGGTTCCACTATCTTCCAATAGCACCAAGCTGGCATCTAAGCCTTCAACATACAGGTCTTGAAGCGACCTTCTAGATCTAAACTATAGCACTAGGAAAGACAAACTAAACAAAGAATTTCAAGTGTGATGAATGAGGAGACAAGTGGGACAAAGGCACCAGGGTGCAGAGAATAAAGAAACTTGTCCTCATCTAAGAGTTCTAAGAGAGTCTGCTAGATTATGAATCTATTTTTCACTCTTGAGCCATTTTGTGAATCCTCTCTTCTCCACAAACTGCACACACAAAACCAGAAACCATGCTTAATTTAGCCCAATGTCCTTCATAATTCCTAGCCCATGAGAAATCACCAGATTTGAAGAGCAGATAGCAGATAGTTTGAAAAGCACCAATGTGAGCATTGTCTGCAAGGAATCTGCCACCCTCTTCTTAGCCAACAGTTTCATACTCTGTACCTACTTTACCAAAGGTAGAATTTAAAAGACTCCCGGGAGCTTCACAGGGAGGAAAACAGATATCTCTGCACATTTCACTGCCCTAATTTCTTTGTCTTGCATCCTACCTCAGCATCCTCTCTCAGGGGTGCCCTGGAATAAATCCACATGAAAATCATGTATGGATTTTGCACAGGTCTGTATAAAGCTACCAACCAACAAATACCAGGATCCCTACCCAACAGCCTTAGCAAAAGAGAAAATGCTACCTTTTTGGGAGCAATTCTACATAACTGGGGACGGGGGGGATCCTTTGATTAGCCCTAGTTCTCCTGCCTACAGGCCAGCTATGGCATTTTGAGACATAACTCCATTTTGGCCCCAGGTCACAGCTAAGATCTCAATGATCCGGTGATGCTGTGATGCTCCAGCACAAGATTACAGCAGCTGAAGACATCTGGGAGGAACAAAATCTTCATCTGCATAGTTCCTCATTGTTCTAGGATTTCTGCTGCCCCCTGAGTCATCTGTTACATTTGTTTCTCTCAGTGTACTGAATAAAAGGTGCAGTGAGCTCAGGGGCTTTTGTCTTTGCAGCCCAGAGCAGCACTGGTCAGGCCCAAAGCTCAGCTTCTTCTCAAAGTCTAATTTTTTCTATCTGTCCTGTATAATAAGTTAATTCACCTTGTGCTGTCGTGGCTTAGAGGAGACTAGGACTCACTGCAGAGGTTCTAGTAACGTTCCTTTTCCCTGTTCCCTACACTACCCTTCTTCCTGAAAAATTCCAAGATGAATTCACTTTAATAAGACAGATCCCAATCGCCACTTATGAAAATCACTCTGTACTGAAAAGTGTGTAAGCACTAATATAGTTACCTGGGACACTGTGAGGCCCTCGGGGAGCTTACAGGTGAATCAGGAAATTAATCTGTTCAGAAATAGTCATAATGATGACAGCTTCTGATGAGTGAATGTGCACCAGGTGCCGGGAGTTTTCTTCCTCTCATCACAATCCTCTAGGCTAGGTGTTACTATTCCCATTTAAAATTTTTAAAAAATTTTTATTAGTACATGTTTGAATGTATAATGTTTACACTCCTTGCGTGGAATTGGTACATGCACAGGACAAAACTTAATGCCTTTCTTATCCCCTTTTCCTGCCCTCCCTCCCATAGTTTTCCCATTTTAGGATGAGGAAACTGAGACTGAGATGTTAACTTACCCAAGACCACGGCAGGGCTATGGTCTGCATATTTGTGTCCCCTCAAAATTTGTTTGTTGAAATACTAACCCCTGAGCTGATGACGTTAGATAGTGGAACCTCTGGGAGATGCTTGGTTCATGAGGGCAGATTCCTCATGAAAGGGATTGGTACCCTTATAAAGAGGCCTCAGGGAGATCCTTACCATCTTCCTGTATATGAAGCAAGAAGGCAACCTCTCTGAACCAGAAAGTAGGCTCTCACTAGCCACTAGAGCTGTGAAAAATATATCTGTTGTTTGTAAGCCACGTAGCCTGTGGCTTTGGTGGGTGGGTACTGGGGATCGAACTCGGTCCTTACCCTTGCAGGGCAGGCGGCGGAACCACTGAGCTAAATCTCTGGCCCTACATTTTATTATAACATCCTGAACTGAGGGGACAATAGGGAAATCAAATATGGGTTCAGATTCATTAACTTCGAGGCCCAATTTCTCTTTCCATTACATCATTCTGGACACAAATAAAAGTGGGATTTTCTTTCATTATATAAAGTAAAGTGATGTAAATACTCCACAAGACATATCTAAGTCATTGGGGAGGGGGGTCAAGATGGCTTCACAGCATTGGGAAAGGTCTCATATAAAGGTAGCTGATTTTATAATGATAATTTTTGTTTTTAGATCCAGAAGAATCCTTAGATATCAATTAGTCTAGCATTTCCAGGGCTTACTTGTATAGGGCACAGTATTCTTTTAAAGTATGTATGCACATGTGTGTTTTTAAATGTCTAAGGAAGGCTGCAAACAATATTCCCCTCCTGGTGGCTCAGAGTGCCCAGTACTATATTAAAAGCTCCAAGAAGTCCTGCGGTGAGTAAGCCTGTTTAATCTCCTGTTTCCCAACTTTACCTAACCATATCACACTCTTTTGAAGAACCCTATGAACGTCTCAAGGAATTCTTTTTCAGAATATGGTGGTAGTCCAACCCCATTAATTTACAGTAGAGGAAAGCAAGACTAGAAAAAGTAAGTGCTGTCTCTGAGATCTCAGAAAGCCAGGAGCCAGACTGAGTTGCCACATGGACCATTTCGTGTAGCAGTGCAAGCACGATTGTGAGGGCTGGTGGCCTGTGCAAACAAGAGCATGCAGGTGGGCAGTGGTAGCCAGGTTTTGAGAAAGGCCTCTGCGTAAAGTGTCTAGAGAGCTAGGAAGGTGGTTCCCCAACCAAAGGGGATCAAAATACAGGAAAGAGATAAGACTGAGTCAGAGAGCAAAAGCCAACTAGTCCAGAGTCACATAGCCAGCTTCAAGCAAAGTCAACAAACTGTGATATTAATGACACTGTACTGATTTTAAATCTTTATAATAATTTGCCACTTTTTTGTCTTGTAATGTAAGTCATATACCACACAATTCAGTGGCTTTTAGTACATTTGTAGATATGTGCACTAATCAACTCAAAAAGAAACACTGCATGCTTCAGCTATCATCTATCTCTCATACACTCCAGCACTAAGCAACCATGAATCGCCCTCTATTTGTATAGATTTCTCTATTTTTAAATATTATATTATGAACGTGTATAATTTGTAGTCTTTTGTGACTGGCTTCTTTCATTAAGCATAATGAGTTCAAGGTTCATCTGTCGAGTACCATGTATCAGGGTGTCATCCCTTTTTATGGGTGAAAAATATTCCATTGTATAGGTATATTGGATTCTGTTTATCCATTCATCTGCTGATGATCACTTGTAGTTTTTCTCCCTTAAGGCTCTTAGAAATAATACTACTATAAACATCCATATAAAAGTTTTGTTAGACTAGGGCCGGGGATTTAGCTCAGTGGTTCTGCCACCTGCCTTGTAAGCGAAAGGTCCTGAGTTCAATCCCCGGTACCAAAAAAAAAAAGTTTTGTTAGACAGATGTTTTCATCTCTCTTGGGTGTAGCCTAGCAGTGGAGTTGCTGGATCACACAGTAACTCTCTGTTTAACATTTTGAGGGACTGCCATGGCTGCTAAAGAGCTGCAGAAGCAGAATCCACATTCTAGTAAGATTTCTTGTGATTCATCAGTACATTGGCCTTTGAGGAGCTCTGGGTTAGATGACTTCTAGGGTCACTTCTTGCTCTGAAGTCTGATAAATGCAAGTTGAAATAATGAAGATACTGGATGCCTCAGAAGCACCCAGATAGACAGGCTTTCAGAACCTGGACCAGCAGGAATGCCTTTGGAGCCAAAAGCAGATTTTTTTCCCCAGGCATGGAAATCTTGACAAAAGCATACCTGTGCTCGCAGGCCAAGGATAGTTAATTAGCATGGTGCCCCTGGCACTTCAACTTGTAGTGCCAATGGGAAGTGACATAGATTGATAGGAAGCAGAGAGAGAGAGGGAGAGAAAGAGAGAGAGAGGAGGAGGAGGAGATAAGATAACTAATTTTCCTGAGGTATCAACGAACTTAGATTTTGATGGAATTTCATGCTTCAGATGGTTCTTATGAGTCATTCACTTTAGAACCAGTAGGCACCAAGGGGATGTGCTCACCACTTACATAGGAACACTGAACTCTCATTTACTGTCTCCTTTCCCACTGCTCCCATTGCCTTCTTTCCCTTTCTTAGCACAGCTTCATATTCCTATCAACCCAACTCTATCTTTCCTATTTTTTTCTTTTTATGTGTGTGTGATGCTGGAGATTGAACCCAGAGCCACAGGCATGTAAGGCAAGTGCTCTAACACTGAGCTACTCCACCAGCTCAAGCCCAGTTTTTTCTGTCCTGTTATTTCACCCTCCAAGTCACCTCTTCTTAACCAGACTTTCCCAAATCACTACCTCCTTCTCACAGTGGTAATTAATATCAAGTGCCTATGGATGAGCACCATACAAAAAAGTATTAAAAATGAAAATGAAGAGGACTGTCAAGGTATCCTGTGGCTACTTATTAGCTATACAAATGGAAAGTCACTAGACCTGTTGATAAAGTACAGTAAATACAAGATTGGTAGACTTCCAGAACTTGACAATGTGGTGGAAGAAACCTCGAGGATGAAATCCTGAGGACAGGATTTAGTTCTCTATTTTTTTATTATGGTGAAATATATATAACATGAAAGTCCCATTTTCAAGGGATGGTTTTGTGACATTCAATACATTCACATTGTTGTGCAACCAACAACACGATCATTAGAACTTTTTCACTTCCCAAAGTGAATCTCTGTATTGATTAAATAACTCCCCTGTCCCTCTTCACTCTGGACTTTGGAAACCATCATTCTATTTTCTTTCTCTGTGAAGCTGATTACTCAAGTACCTCATGTAAATGGAATTATGTGATATTTATCTTTTGATTTCCTTCTTTCACTTAGCATAATATCTTTAAGATTTGTTTGTACTGAAGCATGTGTCAGAATTTCTTCTTGATTTCTACCTGATATCTTGATGTACTGGCAGACAGTGAACAATCATTTCTCTAGATATGGGGCATTCCACATTGTGGGGAAGGCACATAACTTGCTTCTGCTTCATCAATAGCAATCAACATACAAAAGGGATCATTTAGGATGACCTTTGTCTATAAGTGGCATTGGAAAGGTTGAAGGAGAAATGGAAGCCATCCATAAATAGAAAGACAGAACCAAAGATCTGGAGAAAGATGAGAATCCAGGGTGTGTGTTTAGAAATCCTTCCAAAGTTAGCTTAGCTTTCTGCTATAGTTTATTCCCCTCCAATGCTCTTGTTGAAGTTTGACTGTCTTTCTGATGATGTTGGGAGGTGGGGCAATTAAGAGGTGACTCCTCATGCAAGTTCTCCCTCTCCTGGGACTAGATTAGTCACCCCAAAAGAAATTGCTATAAAGCAAGCCCACACCTTGTGTTGTGCCCAGTTTCTATATATTTGCTTGTACTTCTTGAGTTTAAGTAGCTTGAGTCCTTGACCAGAAGCTGAGCAGATGCTGGCTCATGTTCTTTGGTTTCCCACTTCTAGAACCATGATCTCAGATAAACCACTTTCCTTTACAAATTATCCAATTTAGGGTATTCCATTATAGCAACAGAAAACAATGGTACTGTCTAAAATTTACCCCACCGTACATCAAACCAGTAGAGCTACCTTGGGTAGCACCATTTGTCTTATAACACTGGCTTGCACATTATCCTTCATCCCTCTCAGTTCTTAGTGTTCCAGTAAGCTGTTGCCAATGTTATCACAGTTGGGTCACTACTTACCCTGGCAATCCAAAGCACAGCCCAGGGCATAGTTAAACACTCAGACTTTGGGGAGTTCACATTTTAGAGGAAAAAAAGGTGAAAAGAATGACTCTTTCAGTTAGCATCTCAAAAGATGACGGAACTGGAGAGAACCACAGAGCTAAGGCTGGAATGAGTCTCTGCTTTATCCCTGCATCTCAGTTTCTAAGTCTACCATCACTTCAGCAGCAGTGAATTATCATTCTCCCCATCCTTCTCAGACTTAGGGCCTCTGTTTGACTCATCCATTCGTCTGCACAGTCCTCCAGGGCTGACAATTAGGGAACCCCATTTTAGAATCACCCCTTGAAGTCCTCTCTGATATCATTTCTGATTAGTCCTATTCTTTTCAAGAAGCTCTAAGTTGTGTCTCCTTCCTCACCTTCGGGATATCCCTCCATTTCATTTTGATTGTTCACTTTTCAACCAAAACCACTGTAATGCCCTTGGGCAAGCCATCTGTGGAGTAAAGTCCTGACTCAAATACAAAACCATTAACAAAAATGAACATTACCAAACAGGGATTGGAAGATTTCCGCTGGAAGAGCAGCCTCTGTTCTGGCCCCACAACTTTCTTTTATACCTGTGTCTCTGGGCCCTCTCATCTACTCACTTGTTTACAGAAAATGACTGAAATCCCTTAAAAAGGACAATTCAGGATTTGAAATTACTACTCTATCAATTCAAGCAAGTTCTTACCTTAGGAATTTTGGACTGATCCGAGCAAAAATGTTTGAAAGTTCTAACACACCAACTTTAATCTCATTAGTGCAAGTTCAACTGACAGGCACTGAGCAACCCTGGGGGCCGAAGGCCTGAGACTGCAGACACTTACATGGGGCAATTTCCTTTGCACCTGGAGATGAGAAATCACAGTTTTCAGCCCTGGCTTTGAAAGACAGGAGATGGGTGATAAGTTAGAGTTGCTAGGAAAGGCTCTGTAGACAGGAAACCACATTCTATCCCCTCCCAGAAAGGGAGGGGCAGCGAGATGGAACAGCTAGGAGAGGAGGGGAGCACAAAGCAAAGGGAGCCACAGAGTGGGTGTCCCAGATAGCTTACAGCTCTTCCAAGAGAGTACTGAGATCAAAGCCATCAAAACAAATCAGTGCCTCCCCCCTACACACCCCGCATCCTAAAAACCCCCAGTGTAAGCAGTGGCCCTATCTGCTAGCTTCACCGAAAACAGAAATCACTTAGGAGTTCTAGTCTTCACTGTCCTCTAAAAGATAAAATTGACATTGTGCTGACTCCTTATTTTCATATACAGTTTCCCTTTATCCACCCAGTACCCTCCAAGACCCCCACTGGGTGCCTAAAGTTTCCAGTAGTTCCAAACACTGTATATACTATGTTGTTTCCTAGTTATACATACCTGTGATCAAGTTTAATTTATAAATTAGGTACAATAAAAGATCAACAACAATAATAAAATAGAAGAATTACAACAATATTCTCTAAGAAAAAATTACTTAAAACTTATAAAACATTTATTTCGGGACTTCGCCACTTAATGTTTTTAAACCACATTGACTGTGGGTAAGTGGAAGTCCAGATAAGCAGGGGCTGTTGTGTTTGACTCCCCTGCAGCAGCCCTGGAAATGACAAGTCAAATTGTTTTTTGTGAAGTAATGGTGTTACAATATATAGAAGACCCCCAGAATGCCACCAAAAGTCTTCTAGACTTAATACCAAATTCAGTAGAGTAGCTGGATACAAGGTTACCACACAAAAATCAATAGCTTTCTTCTACACTAACAACAGACTCACTGAGACAGAAATAGGGCAAACAATTCCTTTCACAATAGCATCCAAAAACTGAAATACCTAGGAATCAACCTAACAAAAGAAATTAAAAAAAAGAAATCTCTTTTCTGAAAACTATAGCACCCTGAAAAGAGAGATTGAAGATGATATCAGAAAATGGAAAGACATCCCCTGCTCCTGGGTAGGAAGGATCAACATAGTGAAAATGGCCATACTTCCAAAACTGCTATATAGATTCAATGCAATCCCAATTGAAATCCCAGCAGCATACTTCACAGACCTTAAGAAAACAATCCAAAATTCATTTGGAACAAGAAGAGACCCAGAATAGCAAAAGCAATTCTAGGTAACAGAAACATGGCAGGGGGTATCACAATCCCCAACTTGAAACTATACTACAAAGCTACTGTGATAAAAAGAACATGGTACTGGCAAAGAAACAGACCTGAGGACCAGTAGAACAGATTAGAAGATCCATAAACAACTCCAGGCACACTCAGCCACCTCATCCTCAACAAAGGAGCCAAACGCCCTCACTGGAGGAAAGATAGCCTCTTTAATAAATGGTGCTGGAAAAATTGGGTTTCAACTCCCCAAAGATTAAAACTAGACCTGTATCTCTCACCATGAACTAAACTAAACTCAAAATGGAATAAAGATCTAAATAACAAAACAGAAATGCTGAACCAGCTGGAATAGAGGTTAGGTAGGACTCCTGAAGACAGTGGTTCAGGAAAAGATTTATCAACAAAACCTCAGTTCCTCATGAGCTAGCACAAACAATCAACAAGTGGGATATCTTTTTATTAAAAAGCTTCTGCACAGCAAGAGAAATCACCAACAGAGTGAAGAGACAACTCAAAATGTGGGAAAAAATTTCACCTGCTCTTCCTCAGACAAAATTCTATCTAGAATCTATAAAGAACTTAAAAAAGTCAGACCTCCCAAATTAAAAACCCAATCCAAAAATGGGCATCTGAAATGAACAGACATTTCTCAGACAAAGAAATAGAAATAGCAAATAAACGTATGAAAAATGTTCAACATCACTGGTCAGTCGAGAGACGCAAATGAGAGCAATGCTGAGATTCCACCTCACTCTGCAAGGAATGGCTGCTATCATGAAATCAACCAATAACAAATACCAGCGGGGCCGTGAGGAAAGAGGAACCCTGCTCCATTGCTGGTAGGAGTGTTGACTGGGGCAACCACTGTGGAAATCAGTATGGAGATACCTCAAAGAACTAGGACTGGAAGTCCCATTTGACCCAGCTATTCCCCTGCTGGGGATCTTCCCCAAAGAATTAAAAGAATCATACCACAGTGATATATCCACACCCATGTTCATAGCAGCACAGTTTGTAATAGCTAAAACTTGGGAACAGCCCAAATGCCCATCAACTAGAGACTGGATCAAGAAAATGTGGTTTTTTAATAAAATGGAGTACTACTCAGCCATAAAAAATGAGAAATTAGAGACATTTATAGCTAAATGCATGCACATTAAGGCAATACTCTTAAGTAAAATAAATAGGACACACATGTATAAATACCAAATAGTTTCTCTAGTGTGAGAAACTGATAGTGTAAATAAGGACTAAAAGGTAGAATAGACAATGTGAAATAGGAAGAAAAGGGGCAAAGGGGAAGGGGAAGTGGAGGGGTAGGGGAAAGGAAAGAAGGGAATGGAATTAATATGGGAAAATGAAAAATTGGAAACAAAGTCTTTGTAAATAGGGAGGGATGGAGGGGTTGAAGGGAGGGGAGGGGAAGGGAGAAAAATTAAAACCAAGAGAGTATGTAAAGGTGCAAATTTCCAATGATGAATGTCATTATATTGTATACCTAAAATGTACCAATAAAATAAAATTCTTTAAAAAACTAAGTTGCAGCCTCCCATGGAGGATGAAATGTCTGACCAAGGGGATCTTCAATTCACCAATCATGTGCCCAGGATATAGTGCTAGCATTAGTGATCACTAGGCTCCACCAAAGTAGAAAATAAGATCCTTGCCCTTGGGGAGTTTACTTTTAGGGAGCTAAATAAATCAGGCAGACCTCAGTGAGACAATATAACCCATTAGGAAGCAGTGTGACTCAGACCACAGGCATAATAGCTGAGGGAATTTAAAACCAAAGGGAAACATCTCTGGGTGGTAATGTCAAGGTGGTTTCATGGAAGAGTTGAGCTTTCATCTGAATCTCTCAAAAAGTACAGAGGTGAAACTGGCAGAGGAAAGCAAGAACAATCAAAGGAGATCAGAGAGTAGGAGTGATGGCTGGAAGGAATTATGCAGTCCAAAACCCAGCTAGGACCCAGAATGCCGCCATGATAGTGAGAACTCAGGAACCCCCAGGGGAGACTGTGTGGGCAGAAATCTTGCGCTACATGTCAAGCAGAGCCAAATAGAATTTTATTGCAGAAAAGGTTAGGCATTCCCTAGTTCAATCCACTCATTTTACAGATGGGAGAACCCAAGTCCAGTTCAGGACAATGAGTTTCCCAAGGCAATAGGGAAATAAAGATAAAAGGAGGGGCTGATTTTCCTAGAACTCTTACAACATGTAAGAGTTAGGGCATTGCTTTAAGCAATTTCTATGCATATCTCATTTAATCTTTATAATAATCCTGTGAGGTAAGTACCATGTTTATCCCCATTTTGTAGACTAGATTGCTGAGAAGTTAAGCAGCTTGCTTGGGTTCACAAGGTGATGTGAAGAAATGACAGCGTCAACACTTTAGTATTAATCTCATAGGGTGCTGGTATTTGAAGAAAGAATATAGGATTTGAAATCAAAAGATGTGCATTTAAATTCTGGATCCACCCCAGGAGTCATGTGATCCCAGGCAAGTTACCTAACCTTAGTGACCCTCTGTTTCCTCACTGGTACAAAGCGGATAATCATTCCTACCTCACAGGATTTCTGTATGGATTAACTAAGATTACAGGTGTCAAGTTCTTGGCACATGGTATGTGTTCAGCAAACATTACTTCTCTCCCCTCCCTGTCACCTCCCTCCTTCCATGAGCCTTGACGCCACCTCTCTGGGCCTGTAGCCACAACTCCAGTCACTCATGCCATCAATGCAGGCCTCTTCTACCACTGAACATTGGGGTTCCAGGCTGAGGTGTCCTGCCCCGGAGGTAACCAGGAGGTGGGTGTGGAAGGGGAGGAGAAAGAGTCTGATTTTCCTGACAGATTGACACTATTTTCATTTGTCCCTGAGATGTTATTGGCACTCGTGGAAGAACAAATCTCCTCCCTTGCTAGTAGTGAGGTATGGTTGCCCCACAGTGCACCAGTTGACAGACACAGGCTCAACTTTCCCACCTCTTTTCACCCTTTCAACCCTGGCCCAAGCCTTTGGTTTTCTGGGTTCTTGGTTCCATCTTCCTTTTCCACCTTCTTTATGCAAACTGTGCCACATAAGGAGTTATGCTGTCTAACTCTCCAATCAGAGGCCTCTGTGGATATGTACAGAGGCCAGTTGGTGGGGCTCAAGCAAAAAATCTTGAGGACATTGCCCAGACTTGGTTGCCTGATACTGAGAGGCAGGAGTTTTACACCTGGCTGGGAAGTAGGACAGGATGAACATTTTTTTTCTATCAGTTTGAAATGTTGAGATAATTTAACAGTTTTTTGGCCTCTTGAGCAGCAATCTGCTTGGTTGCAAACCACCAGCCAAGCCCTCAAGTGTTAGCAAGCTTGAGCACATAAAAAAATTAATGTTTGAAGGCCACTGGAGTGAACTGGGTTTTCAAGTCCCTCGGAAGCAAAGGTCACTTGGGGTCAAGCAGAAGCAAATAAATATGCATATTACAGATTCTGTTTCTATTGGAGTAAAAACAGGTGATGACAGTGGTGCCTCAGGGCAGAGGTCAAGGATAGAACCTAACATTTTTAAAGTACCCAGTGTGTAGAAGGCACTGTGCCTGCACTTCCTGCTTAGTCCTTCCAACAGCACCATGAAGTGAACAAAAGCAATTCACCCAGTCTTGGGTTTTAATCAGTGTCCATTCCAGCTGTGTAGCGGAGGCACATCATTTAACTTCTCTTGCTTTAATTTACACATCTGAATAGAAGGGATAATAGCACCCAACTTATAAAGGAGCTCAGAAGGTTCAAGGACATTATATGTGAAAGAACACAGCTCCCTGCAGGCTCAAGATTGGTAGTTGAAAGGCTGGCTAAGACTGGGAGCTGGACAGGTTAGAGCGGGCTTCAGGGAGGCCAAGCACTCCATAAATCTGGGGGTTAGGGAAGATTTTATTGTGTCTTGCTACATCAAAGCGCATTTTACTGTTAAAAATGAAGGTGGGCAGTTTAGTTGACTGGAGTGTTTTGAAAGGTGTCAGGGAGCTGTGGTGTTGCAGTCAGGAGTCCTAGCCCTGCTTCCACCTGGACTGTGGCTGCCCAGGTCCTGGTCCTCAGTTTCTACATCTGTAAAATGACACCTCTGGATGCGATGATCTATGAACTTCCTCCTGCTCTGTGAGTCTCCAGCCCTCAGAACTTGCTGTTCCAAAGCACAAATCCGTTTGTATAATCCTCGCAGCTTCATTCCGGCTTTTCAAATGTGGTGGGCAGCTTAGGAGCTACAAGAAAAATAATTCTCAAATCATTTCAAAACAAAACAAACCAAGCTGCACTCGCTGCCTCTGAATTGGACACGCTTTCCATTTCTTGCCCTGTTCACCTGTACAGGGAACAAAAACAAGAAAAGAAGAGTTTCTTTCTTTCCTTAAAAACACACACACACACACACACACACACAAACACACAAACACACACACTGTCTTTCTACCTGGCTTTTCATATGGGCCCTGTGCCAACAATGTGGATAAGATCTTTCAGGAACTTTTACAATGTCACATACTTATGCAAATTGGCAACATGTTTATAGCAACAGACACCATAACAGGTTCCCATCAGTGAGAAGCAGCCAGGCAGAGCAGCTTTGAGCACTGAGAATGTTGCAGAGCTCTGGTGCTGGGGGAGGGGGTGCAAGGTCAGACTCTGGAGGGCTCCAGGCTTCAGCACAGCTGCCGTCTGGTGGGGCCATACTAGTCACAACCCCTCCTTCTCTGGAGTCTGGGTTTCCTTTGCTGTGTGGTGTCAGGATGTGGCGAGAACCACTGCATAGGCTGCTGTGGTCCCCAGACACATAGCTAGAGCGGAGATCATCCTATCCCTCTCTACTCCAAAGGCCCTGTGTGAAGGGTCTTCAGGCCATGGGCTCCTGTGTGCGATGATCAGGAGCAAGGTTTGCAGAGTTCAACCTGTACATAAGACATGGGTCCTGGCCTCACTCTACCACTTGCCAGCTGTGAGACTTTAGACAAAATATTTATCCAAACTAGCTCTCATTTTTTTTCGTTATTCATAAAACAAAAATAGACAGGCCTGGGTTTTGGTCACAGTGGATAGTTTGGTCATTGTCACCAGGTTATGTCTCTGAGGTCCCCGAGGCCGAAATAAGAAATCTATCCCACCTTTTTAAAATAAGTTTGTAAGTTCATTGACTCTTGTCACAGAAGAAGAATTTTCAGGGCACACCAATAAGAGTCATGAAAAGGATTTATTTTAGGGTGCACTCGAAGAAAGGGGTGTGAGTGCTCAGAGAAATGAGAATACATTACAAGCTGGAGTGGGGCATATCTGGGAGATGTCTTCAAGATGGGTGATCTAGACTATCCGTCAGGTTACAATACAAGCCATGTACACGTGTTGGAAGTGGAGCCCTGCTGCCCTCAGTGTTGTTGTTTCCTTAGGTGGAGAGTTAACAGCTGAAAAGGACAAGTCTGACCTTGGGGATAGAGGAAGCACATATTTTACAGATGAAAAGGACCCTTAGGAATTTTTTGAGTGAGTTTCCTGGAAGGGGAAAACATTTGTCTTGAAGCTGCAGTTCTTAATTTTAAAATCTCAATTTCCTTGTCTCTTTACCCAGCCTTTATTTCTTCTGTCCTACCTCAGTCATTACGCGTTTATGCCTGACATGTAGTGAAAGTTTCATCAGTGAGCACCGTTCTCAGGTCCTCCTCCTCCCCGCCCCCTCCTCCTCCATTTACGATATTTCCCAAACTGTTATTTTGGAGGTGTCAATGGGAAATATTTGAAAAATGGCTTCTGTGGTCAAACCAAGTGTGAAACATCAGTGAACACAGGTACACAAATGCCCTTCCTGCAAGACATCTCTGACCCCTAGGGAGGACCCTGCCCTTCCAAAAGGGGGACTGGCACTTATTAAACTGACTGGTTCTTAGAGCCCCTTTTGTTGGAGGCCATTTAAAGAATTACTGGTCCATAAAATCCTTTGGGAAGTCTTAACTAAGGCCTAGAGTGAGGGAAAGGAATCTCAAAAAGTACATAAGAAGAGATGATGAGTGGGGCATTTGAGGAAGGAGTAAAAGTAAAGGTCATGAAGAGAAAGAAGGATGACAACCCCCAAGACATAAGTATCCAATGTGAGTACCCTTCTCAGATGGCCGTCATTCAAGTTAACTTGTGGAAGCTCTAATCCAGTCTTCGGAGAGAGCCCAAGCAGACCTTGTTCCCATTTTACAGATGACCACAGTCAGATCCTGAAATGTTCAGCTACTGGTTGTGACCACACAGTTGAGATGTGGTGCATCTGAGATGTAAGCCCAGTTTTTCCTAATGACACTTTCTGCGTTCTCTGCGTGAGTGAAAAGATGGTTGATTCAGATTTCACTTTGTAAAGTATTCGACCTCACTTAGCCTGAGGTAGTTAAATAATTAAGATCATTTGGGGCTTATTTTAGGCTTTAGGTGTCACCAGATTGTTTTCATTTGTAGAGTCTTTCCAACTTTTACATTTAGAAGATTGTAAAATTTGCTCTGTTAAAAAGCATAATTGGAAACTTACCAAAACAGTTTTAAGTGAGCCTTAGATTTAGTTAAACCAAATTTTTCCTTTCCTGTCCCTCTTTTCCTGAACCTTATCCCAGTCAGTCTTATGGGCTCAGGTAACCTTCCTGGTGCCCTCTGACATGGCCACAGAAATTGCTGAGGTCAGTGTGTTCTCTTCTCAGTCCTGTGGGGTAAGAAAAAGTCCCAAGGCCTGTAAATAGTGCACGAAATAGCACCCAACCCAGCACTCTATTTAACTTGGTTGAAGAATGCACAGGGTGATAGCATGATATGCCCAGGGCAGGGGCAGGGAGAGGACCATGGATGTTCCTACACTTCACCAGTCGTTATTAATGATGAGACAATATATAGAGTTGCATTACTCTTGGAATAACTGGTAGTCCTGTTGGTCATGTGGGGGTTGTTGTTTTCCCTCTTCCTCCTGCTATTTGTGCTGAACTAGAGAATCCTGTAAGACAAGGAATAAGAAGTGAAAGCAGTAAACATTCCAGACAGGTGGTAGTGATCAATTAGGGACTGGGTGAAAGCATGCTTGTTTCACCTAAGCTTCTCAAAACCAACCCTGGGCACCTGAGAAAGCACATGTTGAGGAATAGCCTTTCTCTCTTCTCTGTTTTGATGGCTGACTTTTGGTTTTGTTTTTGTTTTTACTGGGAATGCAAACTCAAACACAACCAAAAGGCTTGTTTTTAAGTTACCTGAGAACAGAGATGCTTTCCTAACTCAGTAATTTGATTGAGTCTTTGGTGTGTGTGCAATACTGTGTGAAAGTCCTAGGAGACACTGAAGTAGCAGGGCAACCCAGCAGGAGCTCGTAGGCCAGCCAAAGTGACAAGATCTTCAAACCATGTACAGGGAAGAATAAAAGACAAGATAATATAGAAAATTGTGTTGGACATCTGCCATTTTTGCCAGTTCTTTGGGAGAGCCACCTTTCCAACATGCAGAGGTAGTGATAGGACTGACAATAGAAGCCTTGCATTTCAATCTAAGAGAGAATGAGTGAGTTAAGCCCCTTTTCTACTAAGGTTCTGCATTTTGAGTGAGAATACAAGGGACAGAAAGGGATTAGAACTGTCCAAGCTGAGGTGTCCCCACTCATGTTGGGACAGAGGTAAGAAATCAGTCTGCCTCCTCTGAATATAGGCTGTGGGTAGGAGCTCAAGCAGACACCTGGACTCAGTGCCATCTCTTTAAGATCCAAATACCCCTAAGTCTGTCCCCCCACCACAGAATCCAGGCCCCATGTCCTTTTCTGGCCTGAGCTTGAATTTAGGAAATCACTGGAGATCTATGTCTAACCCTCACCTTCTCCCAGTTTGTCTCCCATGGCTATCTCTTACCCAGCCACTGTGGTAGGGTAACACTTCAGACCTGGAGTGAAGCTATAGTATAGGTGTTCCATGACTTAGTCCCACATGATCAACCCTTTCTCCAAATGATGTCTGATCACACTCTCTGGCAATTTGGTGATTTCTGCACTGGGTTTTTTCTCCAACTCTATCCCACCATGAAGAAGTCATCCTCAGGGTAAAACCCCATGCTGGTTTTTGTTTGTTTGTTTGTTTGTTTACTTTACACCAACATGTGCTTTTCTTGGGGTTAGCATTGCTGGCCCATTTGTCATTTCTCCCTGAACCAGCCAACTCTTCTGGGCTCACCTCTTCTCTCCTGCATTGGCCTCTTCCTTGATTGGCTTGGTTGTTTGGTAGTCATCTCTGTGGCCATGTACTTTTTAGAACTATTTTCAACAATGAAGTCTTTCCAATCCCCAGGGAAATTAAGTGAATCAGGATCTTCTGTTCCAGACTTTGGCCTCATCCAAGATCAGGTCCATTGGTTTGTTGGCATTTCTGCAGCCCTTTGCAGAGGGGAAACAAAATGCAAAGCCAAATCCAAATTGGTGGTAACTGTGGTCAAGGTGTAGAATCTACAGATGTAGAGTTGGTTGAGGACTAGCACACAGGTCCATTTGTTCTGTGGAACATTCTGCAAGACGGTGGTTCCATTCCTAGTTTAAAAAATACATAAAGCACTTCTATAAATAAGAAAAAAACTCAATAGAAAAATGGGGAAAAACCATAAAAAAACATTTTTCAGAACCAGAAACATATACAGCTAATAAACATATCGCCTCTCTAATAATCCTGAAGAAGCAGATCACATTTCATCACCATTAAATGCCAACTTAGAACCGTTTGATTGACAAATCCTAGAACTCTAACAATACCAAATGTTGGATATTGGTAGACTGTCATACACCATGCTGGCAGGATATTGGAAAACAATTCAGGATCATCATGAATATGTACATACTTAGTGAATAGAACGTGTATATGTGATATTTCTCTAAGCATATACCAAGAGAAAATTCAGTACATATATACCAGGAGACACATATATGATGAATAATCATCGATGAACTTACCAAAACAGCAAAAACCTGAAACCAAGTGAAATACCCACTGAAGGGAGATACAAATTAGTAATAGTATATTCATACAGTGGAATATTCTACAATGTGAGAACAAAAAGAGCTACAATTGGACTCTTTCACATAAATTAATCCAAATAGAACCATGTTGAGTAAGAAAAGGTATGTTCCAGAAGACTCCTTATAACATGGTATATATTTAATAGAGTATGAAAAAATAAAACTAAGCAAAACTAAATAATATACCAGCTAGGCACATATATTGCTGTGAAAAAAATACATATTGTGGAAGTGCATATCACATTATTCAGAGAATAAGGATAATAATAATAATAATGATAATAATAATGATAATCTCCACTCAGGAGATAGTGAATTGCAAAGGAAAGACATGTAGAAGGCTGGGGATTTAGCTCAGTTGGTTCTAGCGCATGCCTCAAAAGCGCAAGGTCCCGAGTTCAATCTCCAGTACCAAAAGAAAAAAAGATAGTGTGTGGGAAAGACATGTAGGAGTTGTAATTATTGGTAATTATTCTGATCATGGTTTGGGCCTTGAGTTCAGAGTGTTTATTATATTGTTTGGTATACATTTATAAAATAATGTAAATTTTAAATAATATAAAAGATAATATATATTTTTTATAAATATATTAAAAGATGGCCTTGAATGGACCAATGAGGATAATGTGTCATGAACCAGTGATTTGATTAATCCAATTCTTTGAACCTAAGATCCAATCAACTGATAAATAAGAATCCTGGTCCCATCACTTGCTAGTTTTACAGGCTATATAGTAAGTTGCTTCACATGCCTTAGTTCAATTTTCATGACTATGGGGAAATTAAAACCATGGGCTATTATAAAGATTAACTGAGCAGTAAATGAGAGCTTATAAACTACTGAATTATACACTTTAAATGAATGAACTGTATGGGATATGAATTCTAACATCATTATTGAGATATAATTCACATCCCATGCAAGTCATTCAAAGTATATAATTTAGTGGTTTATAGTATATTTAAAGAGTTGTACAACCATTATCGCAATCAATGTTAGAACATTTTCATCAAACCTAAAGTAAACCTGTACTCGTTATTCACTTCCCCTCGTCCTCTCAACCCCCAATCACTACAATATATTTTTCTGTTCCTAGAGATTTTCTAATCTTGACATCTCATATAAATAGAATCACACAATATGTGATCTTTTATGATGGTAGCTAATTCTTTGTCATTCCCTAGAGCAGAAATTCTTAGAGTAAAGTAATGCAGATTGGCAGCCCATATTAATATGTGCAATCATGACCATCAAAACAATTTCATTTTAATTGATGAGAGCTATCATCTAGTCTAATAATTTCCTATGAAGTAGGCACAGAAAAGCCAAATAACTTGATCAAAGTCACCTGGGTAGTTAATGGTTCAAAATAGAGAGCCATACAGAGATCCATACCCAAGTCTGTCTGACTCCAGAGCTCAGAACTTTAATCACTACCCAGTAATGCCTCTCTCTATGATAAAATGCTATTACTTTTGGGGGGAGGGAGAGTATGGTATTTAGCTTAATATTTGTTCTCATAAAGTTAATGTGCAATTTCCATTGAAATCAAATAGCTTCAGGTTGAGGTTGTTTTCTTTACTTGGCTAAAGTTATCCCATATTGAATCATTTAAGTCTAGAAAAACTTAGTTATGGGAAGAGTAGCAATTATCACTCTAGAGAAAATGAATGCCAATGAATGAGTATCAGACTGTTGACTTAGGAGTTAGTAAAATATAAAACTCACTAAGTCCTTAATTATTGGTGCTCATTTGAGGATGCATCTCCCTGTTCTGACATTGCTGTGAGTACCAAGTCAGAGAACAGGAGCTGTTATGCTATGGGTATCAAGACAGACTTTCTCTGAGTGTCTAGCAGCCCCCACTATGTACTTGAGATAAATGACAGATAACAAAGAACTGAGTTAAAACTAATTTGATTTAATTTCAAACATATATTTAAATCCGTTCTGTATACTGTTATTCTACTAAGCCATGGAGATTCCAGAATTTCAAGAATGGAGGAGGGGTCAGTATTTCACAAAGCAGAGAGCACAGTTTTCCCTTTGATTATATATTGATCTGAAGGAAGGGCTGTTGCTTTTAGAAATGACACATTCCCACAGAAAGACATAAAACTCAGGGCCACTTCTTCCCTATTTAGCCTCAAGGGATCTTAACAGGGCTTGATAAGCAAGGAAAGCCATCACACTTTCTTCGACAGCTCAGAAATCCCTGGGGTTGAGTTGAGTTTTAGGTGAAGGGTTCATGTTGGTGCCAAACTGGTTCACCCCTTCTCATCACTGTCCATACTTGACAAGGCCACAGTGTGCACTGCACTCCCACTGACAGCCAGGGGCAAGAGCTCACACATGAGTCCTAAAGAAAGAAACACCTGGCTGGGACTACAGTACCTGCGACCACACAGCTCGTTTGTTATTGAATACCTTCGTGACCTAGTTCCAGGACAACTCAGACTTCAAATGGAACCCCGGTTCTAAGCTGACCTCTTTGTCTTTGTCCCCTGGCCTCCTTCCCACCTTCCACCTCTGGCTTCCAGGCCTTTTCTGATTTCTGATCACCTAGGATTCTTTCTCTTCCCCCAACCCTCTAAGCAAAAGGACAAAGCAAGGGATAGAGTTCTGTGGCATCTTCATTCCAAAGTGATACAGTGATTCTCAATCTGCTCTCAAATCCAGTAACAGGGAAGACAAGCATGATCTATCAATGCACTTAACTGGACAGGCTTAGGGGGAATAAACACAGTTTTGTAAGTTAGCTAGTCTCTGGTGTGTGTAGATGGAGGGCTGTAAGTTGCCTCAATTTACTCTTAACTGCAGCAGGATAGGCTGGCAATTAGATGGTAATGTAAAGTAATAAAGACATGGAAGTGCTATATTAAATTTGACACAATGCGGATTATTTCTAAAACTCACAAGAACATAAGATCCGTGAATGCAGGGTTTTTGTTGCTTGGAACTTCTGAGGCAGTCAGCACATTATTAAGGGAATGTGTGAAAGCCAATATGGACAAATGATATGGGTCATGCCAACCTGTTTCCACCTGAGGATAGGACTGATAACAAAGAGAGAAGGGCAGAGGTGAGCTCCTCTTACTTCTGGCTCTAAGAACACCACACCTGTCATTACCAGCAGCAACACAATCTTACTACCATGACTAGTACTGCCAATTAAATTTATTGCTATTATTAGTTGTCTATTCTCTGCCAGGCCATTTACATTCATGGTTATACTGAACTTCACAGTAACCCTGTGAAGACAGGTATTACTATTCTCATTTTACAGATAAAGAAACTAAAATTCACAGAGGTAACTACTCATGGTCTCATCTTTAAACAGCAAAGAAAGAGTTTTAATATGTATCTGATTGCCCTCAGAGCTCACTGTGCTTTTACTATATTATCAAGATATAAATGAGAGAATGACATCTACTTATGTGTTGGAATTAAGAGGCTCTCAAGGGAAATGATATGCCTAATTATGAGAAAAAATATCCGATCAACTCCAACATGAGTCAACCACTTCCATTTAATGTTATTATTCATAGAAATTATATTATTGGTTATTATTTTGTTCTATAGACCTCACCTACAGTTTATAACACATGACGGGGCATTTGTATAGTTCCTCATTTGTTTATATATAGTGTTTAGCACAGATACTTCATCTTCCCTGAGAAGGGAAGCCACATTTCTGCTGTGTGTTCCTTCTCACTTACGAGAGGGTTAGCCATTGTTTGAATATTCCTAGATAGATCAAGAACCTGGCACCACTCTCCAGAGGCATAAAGACTATTTAAATATCTCCTTTTTGCAACCCCCTTATTGATTAATTATTGTAAAACATTATGAACCATATTGTGCCTGCCAAGGAAGTGATGTCATTTTACCATAAAATTACAAGATTATTTTACAACCCATGGATCAGGCATTATCAATGCTTTATATGGCAAAATGCCAGTCTTCTGGTAAAGAGCTGACATGGCACAGGTAAGAGGCATTCAATATAAAAAAGGCAGATGAGCCTGCTGGTCTGCTAAACAGCAGAAGCTAGTGGTCTGCAGAAAATAATAAGACAAAAATGAGCACATCTCTCACTCCACAGTGAAAAAAAAGATGGCAGATGATGAGGGCCCAGCTGATGGGACTGAAGATGAAAACAACCTTTTCTCAGCCTTCTCTCCTGGCCCTGCACTAAACTCTCAGAATATGTGGCAATGTCTTCCAACGTCTCATAATTAATTAATAAATGCACATTTAAAAAAAAAATGATTTGACCTATATTTTTCTCCATCTAGTGAACCATTTCTCTGAGCACCTTTCAAACAACATCTCTCAGAAGAGCTGCTTATATGATCAATCTCTCAATTCTCTGCTCCAGCTCTTTGTCAAACCTCAGAAACTATTATTAACAAGATCATCATTGACCTCTGCATTGCCAAATTCAATGATTGGTTCTCCAGTCCTTGACCTATCAGCCACACTTGACGTCAATCACGCTCTCCCTGAAGGAATTCTTTCTTCAGTGGACTTTCAAAACACTGCACTCCCCTACTGCACCTGCTAGTTTCTCTGCCTCCTCAGCATCCTTCTAGTTCCTTGAACTCTAAATGCTGGAGGCCCACATGTTTCAGACCTCAGAATGCTTTTGTTTTCTAGGTAATCTTATCCACTTCTTCCTCTTTAAACATACCCTATATAACAACAACCCCACATCGTCTCTCAAAGTCTGACTACCTCTAATGGCCAGACTGGCTTTCCTACTGCCCACTATATTCTGGACATCCATGTGGATGTCTTGTAGGCACTTCAAGCACAAATTGTCCAAATTCAAATTCATGATCTTTACAGTCCCAAAACCTGTTCCACCTACAATCATCTTTCATTCAGCTGATGCAGATCCATTCTCTGACTTCTCTGACCAACTACTTTGCTGCCTTCCTTGTCTCCTACATCTCTTAGGAAATTCTTCTGGATCACCCTTCAAATTATTTTCAGTTCCTGACCACTCCTGCTCATCTCCACAGCTCCTGCTCTAGTTTAAGCCACTGCTTTCTTTGGCCTGGTTGACCACAGTTGCCTCTTCCCTGACCTCTTGCTTCCACTCTTGTATCCTCAGTCTATTCTTGAATAAGGCAGCCAAAGTGATATCACTGAAAGCTAAGTCTGATTAAAATCTTCTCAGAGGCTGGAATTCAGGGCTTTTTTGCTCACCGTTGTAGCCAAACTTCTAGTGCCTGATACATAGTAGATGCTTCATTAAGTTATCAAATAAGGTTTTCACTTCATAAAGGAGCTAAATCTTAAAGAATAGGTAAGAACTAATCGGACATGTGCAGTTGGAAGATTCTGGTCAGAAGAAACACCAATTCAAAGCCCTACAAGCCTGAGAGACCTTGGCATATTCAGGAATGCACAAGTGTCTCTGAATGGCTCTGAAGGACCCTCTCTATTAATTTCCATGTCTTGCAAAGTGGAGCCCCAGCATCCCAATGGTTATCAGAGAGAGAAAAACTTGTGGAGACCTAGATTGGTAATTTCTTCTCCCTTCCCAGCTCAGGGGCTCCTACCTGAGGAGCAAAGCTGCAGGTGAGGGACATGGGAAAAGAGGGCCAACAGAAGGAAGAGGAGGGAGGAGCTCTCACATTAATCTTGTGGGTTCATCACACCGGAAAGGAGGATCCAGGAAAGCTATATTTGGCAAGTAACGGGCCTGTGCCTGTGTGACTCAGCTGCCTGCAGCACAGTATCCCGCTGAGTCGGTTAAAGTAAGCCTAGGTCCCCAAGGTCTGATGAGTGAGGATGTAAAAAGCTGACTGAAATGCATTGCAAAATCATTCACTGCCTCAGTGAGATGGTTTAAAACCAGGCTCAGAACTAATCCAAAGAGAGGGTGTCTTGATCCAAGTTCACAGTGCATGTAAGTCACCAGCATTTGCAAGGAGCCCTAACCTCCATGTAAATGGGAAACCAACAAAATTTCCAAGGGTGCAGCTCAGTCGTAAAGGGCCACTGGCTTTCAATGGGCCTGGGATTTAGAGATTCAGCCTCCACAAAGCTGCTTCATGCTCCTCTTGGTTCTTTCCCTGAAGTGTTACAAAGTGCTTTCCTGAGACGGATTTTTCACCCCATTTGGTGGGTGAGGTCAGAATTGAGACCCAGATCTCCCAGCCTTCTCATGGCAACTGGAGGCTCTTGAGTGACTCAGAGGCCAGCAAAGGCCACAGGGCAATCTTGTGTGGAAAATGTGATGGGCAAAGGGGATAGACAGGTGCAGGGGTGGACTGCTGAGGATCTCAGCACAGCAGGAAAAACAACCCAAAGCCTGTGTCCTGCACCAGCTGCATCGGGAGCATTTTCTTTGGAAATAAAGGACATCAGTACTGAGCTTTGTACTTAAGAATCAAAACGTTGGATTGGAAGGGGCTTTGGGAGAGCATCAATCCAATTTATTTTGTTTCCAGGTGAGTAAATGGAGAACCGGAAAGACCAATCGCCGTGATCAGAGGCATGTGTCTTAAGAACTGACCCTGTGTCCTTCCAAATGCCAGTTGTTCTTACAATCATCCCCCATTTTTTAGTATATGTGCTGCCGAAGCGAGCACAATCATCCCCCATTTTTGACACCACCTTGACACTAAGAAAACTTCCCCTAAAACACGAGAGAGTTCCTCCTCTCCTCTCCTGCTCTCTGCACTGACAGGGCATGAAGACAGCTGGTGAAAGTTTCATGTACCCTGCTCAGACCTGTCACAGAAGACTTAAAACATCTCGAATCTTCTACTCATTTGGCCTTGGACCCAAAACTAACATGGTAATGAAATGAAGCACATGGAAATCAGAGGGACTTCTGGAGAGGCTGCCATGGAGCCAGGGTGACCAGTTTTGCTGACGAGATCAGGCCCACTTGGGGTATGTGTGTGAGGGAAACATGTTGGGAACTGTGCTCTCAGGCTTCTTGCCTGGCCTTCTATTCCATTCCAGAGCTGTGACGATCATGGCTCTTGGCAGAGGTGGCAGCTGCCAATGGGAGGCTCTTCTAGCATTCACCCACCAGGTGTTCTTCCCATCAACCATTGCAGTTTGTCAGGGAGCAATTCAGCCAGGGCACTGGGATGGGCAAGGAGGGATCTGTGGTCCAGGTGTCAACAGATGGGATATGGATCTGCCCCTCCCTTAAAAAATAAACAGAACTTTTACAGGCTGAGTAATCCCACAGGGGATAAGCCAGACTGTCAGTGAGCCCGTGCTGTCCAGGTAGAGTTGAACTTCTTTGGTCCTGAATCACAGAGCCCATCAAAATTCTTTTATGAAGTGGCATTTCTAGCATGCTGGGGAATAGCAGTGAGGCCTCATGCCCTCCACCTACCCACACACCCACCCACTGGAGTTACAGGGAGCCAAATACTCCTGGACCCTCCCTACCAGTCTCTGGCAAATGTCCCACCCCCAAATCCCACAGTCTTTCTGCAGGTGCAGTCAGCCCCTCCCGTTCAGCCCCAGGAAAGAGAGAAATTGCTGATGAGTCTGCTTAAGGAAGGAAAACTCCCTTGTTGGGAAAGGCATCAGCCTCAAACCTTGTCGTTCTTCTCCCAACTGCTTCCTGACCGCAGTGAAATGGGTGAAGAGACAAGTTCTTGGGTTGACTTCCTCTTTCTTCTGATTGTCTTCCAATGCCAGGCCTCTGGTTAGAGGGGACACGGGAGGCTAGAAGTACACAGTGACCAGGGTAGAAGCTGAGTCCTTGAGCTTAACAGCCACCTCCAAGATGGTGTTCAGGGTTAGCCTAGCAAGAGCAGCAGACTGAGAATCAAAACCCTGGGGTATTAGATCCTTGCTACATGTCACTTAACCTTTCTGAACCTCAGTTTCTTCATCTGTAAAACAGACATAGTCATACTTCCCCTGGGCCTTTTGGGCTGGAACAGCCCAGACACCAACTGGGAACCTGATGACCACCTTCCATGATTTGACTGCATCTAAAGTGCTCAAGGCTTTGAATCACACAAGAAACTGTTTTTCAGCATGAGGTCACTTTGGGGTCAGCTGTCAATTCCTAATACTTGAGAAACTCACCTCTGACTTGAATCTCCAGGGGTTTTTTTCTACCACAAAATGAATTGGCACTTTCCGCTGTGCTATGACTCCCAGGCCCTTTAGAGCTGCCTTAAGCTCCTTGACTTAATGACTCTCCTGTTTAATGGAAGCAAAAGCCTTTTAAGTGGTCACAGCTGCCAGGAACTTTGCTAAAAGAGTGAAACTTTCCAAGCAGGTTGGGCAGTAGCTGCGCTAATCTCTGGCCTGCCACCCCCTCCCCTGCCAAGTCTCAGGCTTGTTTTGACAGCTTGGAGCTGGGTCCCTGGACCTGAACAGCAAGCACCCTCCTTTCTCTTTCCAAGGCTTGCACTCCAGCCCCACGTTCGCCGCAGGGGGAAGGAAGAAACAATCAAGCATTGTCTTGTTCCGGACTGGTGTGTCAGGGCCTCATGGAATAAATATTATTTGCCTGGGAGGGGAACTGGCTAGAAGACAGCTAAGTAAGAGCTGGGGTGGAGGGAAGGGAGGGCGGAGAATGTTTGGGTTTGGTTTTATTGTTAGTTTAATCTTTTTCTCCCTGAGTTCTGCAGATTTTTTTTTCCCCTCCTGACAGGCCATTAAGCATGAAACCTGTGCTGTGCAGGACCTCTGCCAAGAAAAAAACAAAAAGATTTTCTAAGTGTGTGCCCTTGCATTGCTGAGGCCCCTGTACTCCCTGGCGAGCTCTGGGTGAGAAGCAAACATTTTGGAGTTTCTCCCAGGGTGACTTCCAGGAACCTTCTACCCACTGTGCAGCCCCTCAGTAACCCCAGATATCTCACCTGATATGGTCCATGGCACGGCCCTTTATTCTGCAGGCCTCTGTGGTCTGGGGGATGGAGGCCCTGGTATCATGTCAGCTTCCTCGGAGCCTGCATTTATTGAATTCCCACTGTTTGCAGTTCAGCAACACTGTATTGGGCTACTTCTCACTGTTTCTTCAAGTCTTTCACCTCAGCAGAGCTGCACATCTCTCCAGATTAAAGGACTAAGGATCAAGCACCAACTAAGAGACAGACGCTTGAGGGACTTCTCCATATAGGCCAAAGCCTGGTCATCTCAGGAGAAAGAACAGCTAAGAATAACAAAGGTCTTGTGCTTTCCTGCCACATCAGCAGGGATAGTTGAGAAGGGGTGTCTCTCACTGTGTAAAGTCCTCTTCCCAACACTGTTTAAGTACAAACCTTTCCATTATCCCTAAGTCCATTTGGAGGACAATTCCCTCACCCAAGTTTGCTATCAATAGCCACTGGTTACTGAGAACTTAACATCTGCCAGGCATTGTGTGAGTGCTTACCACATCTGATCTCACTGAACATGGGCACTAAGCCTGTGACAGTGCAGCTGTAGTGGGAAACTGAAGCGTGGTGATGGTAAGGAACTTGTCCAAGGTCACACAGGTCCTAAGAAGGCTTCTCTGCTCCCAGAGTCTGAACCCCTTGGAGGCATTTACCAGCAGTGGGATGGACTTGGAAGACTTCCCACATCTCCATGCTCAGGATGCATCCTTGCTAAGGAAAGGGGTGCAATCTGTGGCTGTGACAGAAAGAAAATGGCACTGCCTTGGCTTTATGACCATGGCATTTGGACCTACCTTGATGTGCTGGGGATCCTGTGTTCCCGGAGGGCAGAGACCCTGTCTGTGTACTTATCTTAGTTATTTTTGTTTACAAAATAGTTTGGTGCTGGCCCAGTGTGGTACACAATTTGGAATTGAATACAAGCTTTTCTGAGGGCGATAAAGATCTCCCTATCCCAGCCAGCAAAATAAATACTGCCTCCCCTTTCTCAAACAGAAATGAGGAGCCAAGAGAGGCCATGCATCCAGCATGAATGTGTAGACAGCATGAGCAGGTAAGTCCTGCACACTTGCCTTTGGATCCTGGCTCAGCCACACACTGGCCAGGCCCCTGGGCAGAACCCACTGGCTTCCCCAAGGCCAAGTTTCCCCAAATGTGGGAAAAGGTTGCAACACCTACATTGTAGTTATTTCAAGGATTAGGTGAGAAAATGCCCACAAAGCTCCAGCAGTGTTGTCTGGCAACAGATGGGTGTTCCCTATCAGCTTTCCCACTCCATTCCCAGTAAGACATGGAAGGAGGGTTGGTTGGCCCACAGCATTGTGTTGGGAGGAAGGATCTCCACCTGGGTGGTTTGGCTCCCTTCTGCACCGGGGAGATTCCTACCAACACATACTGTTGGTACCACTCCATGTGGACAGGTATGCTGCTGCTATTCTTACTCAAGAGCCCAGACTTGGGTCCTCTGTGGTCTCCAGTGGCATGGCTGAGACCAGGCTGGTCTGAGACCATGAAGTAACTGAAGTAGGAAGTAACATCCAGAGACAATGTGCAGATAATCTACAGGGTTGCTTCTGCACCATGTGACCCACACTGAGAGATCCCTCTGTTCAGCCCCAAGTGTCCCCCAGGGATAGCCTCCAAGGATCCTCATAGTCTAGGCTGGAGGGTAAGAGGCAAAGAGTTCGGAGCTCCCTCTACCACTCAGCATCTACTTTATGAGTTCTACTTCCAATGTAGGGCCAGGCCTTCTCCCCAGATTATAGTAGGAGTGAGTATTCCTGTAGAGGGCCCAACCTCCTTGCATTTAGGAATATGACACTTGCATGGCTGTATTCCTTCAACACAATAAACTTTGCTCCCAGGTAGGTGATGTCCCCCTGGAAGAGCAGAAGAAAGGAAAGAGGAATGGGATTTTATTGCAAGTGCTTTATACTAATGCTGTTTCATTGGATCTTCACAGCAGCCCTGTCAGGTAGGATCATCATTCCTAACCTGCAAATGAAGAGATGCTGGCTTGGAGAGGCTAAGTAAATGACTACATTTGCACCTGGATAGCAAGCACCTGCATAAGCTCTGGAGCTCAGTGGTCTTGTTCTAAGGCCAGTTTTCTTGTCTGCTGTTGACCGCAGGATACCAACCCCAGTAACTGAGCCTTCCCCAGAAATGAGCCTGGTGCTCTCTTATGTGCCAGCATGGCAGGGGTTTCCTGGAAGTAGTGAGTTAAAGGATGCACAGGATGCAGCCACAGGTGTGATGCAAGGGGACCTGGCACTTGTCACTCTCCCTGTCAGGTTATAGGTCCGGAGAACTGAGTTCAAGCCCCTTCTTTTGCCACTTGGCAGGTTGTATGGTTTGAAATCAGGACTCTCTGTGCCTCAGTTTCTAGATCTGTAAAATGGTAATGAGTAAACCAGTAAATACCCATAAAGTCTTTGGCATGGTGCCCAGTATATTTATGTATTAAATAAATACCCACTTAAAAAATAACTTGTTATACCTCTTCTATGTTTTGTGAGAAATTAGATGATGGATAAGAAAGTGTTATAAGCTGCAAAAATAAAGGATGAACACTTTGTATTCTGAGAAGCCAAAAGGAAATAATACTTGACCTTAGTCGATGTATTTCAATAGCCTTAAACTTTCAACAGGAAGCATAGAAATACTCCTCCAAGAGGCAGTCATTTGCTTTCTGAATTTATTTCCACTGTAGACCAGATCTTTTATGTATATGATTATATTTCACTTATATATTTTCAGTTGCCACATGTGATAGGCATTGTTAAAGATTCATCACTTGGCCCCAGTAGTCCTAGGTGCCTTAATGTGAACAGAAAATACAATTAAGCTCTGTCTCCCTTTCTCGGCTAATCCAGGTACAAGCCTTCTGGATGGAGGAAGGAGGTGAGCAAGTGAGGGGGATTTGCTGCTAGCCAATTAAGGTCTGAGAGCCTAGTAATAAATACCACCTCTCCACATCAGGCACCGAAGCTGCTTGGACCACATTTAGCCAGGTTTCTTAGAATGTCTGATAAGTTAGCCAAACAAGAGTTAACAAGTGCAGCTTTGTTTCTAGTACATGGGGGTAGGGGATAGTGAGGTATCTGAGGAAGTGTCAGCCATAGCCTCTGCTCTTAGATCAGTCTGCCTGATGCACGGAGACAAAGGAAATGGGAAAATAAAGGGAATCATCAAAGACAGTGATGCAAAAGAGTTCAACTTTATAGAGGAATATGGGCAAAAGCTAGAGCAGGCAGGAAAAGGTTCATGGGAAGAGGTTCAGTGTCTGGGCCTTTGCAGGAGTGGGAACCGCACTGGTGGAAATAGTGACACTCCAAACTGGGGAAACTACTCAGAGAATCTGGAAGGCATAAAAACACATAGACTGTTTGCAAGGCTGAGGTGAAGCCGGCATGGCTGTGGCAGAGGGAGGGCATCCTTGTTCCCAGCTCTATCTACTGCTTTACAAGAGCCAGGAAAATGAACTACTGGCAATAAGATCAGTTGAAGGTGTACTAATGGTGTACTAACCCCTCACAGTTGCAGCTATATACCCTAAACAGACTCAGTCTCTTCTCTGGTCTCAATGGGGATCCATGTCTACCAGAATCAGAATGGGAAAGGAATGACAAGGGGCAAGCTTCCAGGGTCAAGTGCTATAGACCACTAATTCGAGGATTCTGGTTTCTGACTTAAATTCACAGAGAAGAAATCTCCTCCTCCCTGTCCCAGGAGAAAGTCCATCTCGAGTCACGTGGAAAACACTGAATCAGCCTGCTGCAGACAAGCAGGTCTGCGGATGCGGTCCCAAGATCGCCAGTCGCGCTGAAAACACCGAATCAGCCCACGCCCAGGCAGGAATCCACTGGACCCCACGCCCACCCCGCTCCTTTGGCCTCTTCTCTGTACAGCCACCTGGTTCCACACTACAAAGACGCAGAGGACACCATAACACCAGACCACTGTACTGGAGCTAATCAAGTTCTCAGCATTTAAAGAATTCCTGCCCAGAGGTAAGGGCTTCTGAGCCGCCGTCCCACTGCTCCTGGTCCAGAGGAAGGGGCTTCCAGGCCACCATCCCTACTGCAACTCCTGGCCCCTGGGCCACCTCTCCCAGCTCAGAGGAGGTGAGTCGCGCGGATGCCAACAGCACCCGCCCCTGCCCCCCCAGTCGAAATGAGAAAACATGTAAATAAGTCTCAGAAAGTCCATCTCTCTTCCACGGAGTGCTGGAGGTTAGTCCACCTCCCCTACTAAATGCTGGGCAGAGAATAAATATAGAGTTATTGAGCCTCCTGTGGAGCTGCACAGGCAGAGCCGCACGGGCTGAGCACCCAGGACTGACTGGGCCCAGCTCTGTCCAGCTGGCCACGCCTACTTGTGACCAGGAACAGGTAAGGACCCCTGGGCACGCCCACCAGCCACCCATGGAGCTCTGCGGGCACCTGCGACAACAGAGAGCTCCCCCCCACCGCCCCACCCCCACCACCTCTGGCCTCTTGGCTGTGTAGCTACCTGGTTCCACACTACAGAGGCATAGGGGGACATAAAGGCCATTGTCCTGAGCTTCAGAAGTGAACGAGAAAGAGGGCCTCTCTCAGGCTCCCTAATGATAACTGAAGCCCAATGGAAAACTATAGAGAATTTCTGCAATAAAAGCACACCAGACCACTGTACTTGGTAAGTTAGAGGGATCATAACCTCCCATCAGAACCTGGACTATCCTCAGGGGAAAGGCAGCTGGAACCTGCAATAGAAGCTTGCACAGTTCAACCCTGCAGGAGGACCAGGAGCTAAACTTTGGACTTGCAGCCAGAAATCTGCCTGAATCTCATGGGTCTGTGACTGGCTTACTGAGACTCATTGAGTTATAACTGCACACTGCTGCCCACGTTGTCTTTTGTGACAGCAGAGACATACCCTGAAGGAGGCCCTTCATTTTTACCTTTTATTTGTTATTTTCAAAATTACCACTTTTTTT